>QJNZ01001171.1:0-23466 GCA_004155055.1 Monosporascus sp. CRB-8-3 | reverse complement strand
CCCCCCCCCCCCCCCCCCCCCCCCCCCCCCCCCCCCCCCCCCCCCCCCCCCCCCCCCCCCCCCCCCCCCCCCCCCCCCCCCCCCCCCCCCCCCCCCCCGTATATTATGATACGCTTGCATTAGTTCGGGAGTCATTAATTAAATTGTTGTTAAGATATTGTTATTTGAATTAAATGGTAATAGTGGCGATGGCTTCAAAAACGGGTGGCTCGTTGGTTGGGGGTTGACTTATCTTTTACCGTCGTTCGGTGATATGACTCATTCAGAGGTTAGCCAATAGCCATATTGACATTTCCTTACACTCAATGACATAGGAAGTGAAGGTCCTTCTGTTTCGTTTTTAATCGGGAGGAGGACGTGTACTAGTGAGATGAGCTTCGGGGATACGAATAGAGCGAGGCGCGAGGTATAAGACAATATGGAGAATGCTTCATGCAGAGGAGAAGTGCATATTTCTAGCCCGCGCGGGGCTGAAAGCTCCGAACTCAACCGACAAAAACCCGAACCGGGAGGCTGACAACTAACATAACCATAGCAAACGTAATTGGTTGCAAGGCTCTGCCATTCATATGCAGTGCATATCACGGGGCATATAACCACAGTTGAGTACCGGCGGGATACTGTAGATATATACAACTTCAGCCTATTCACTTTCTGGCTTACTTGTCCGTTACGCCGCATTTTTTGCCACCTTTCAGGAGCCTGGTCTGGTACTCTCGCGTTAATTAGGCCCGTTAGCGTCGTATTATCTGCTTGATGTCGACAAGACAGCAGCCGCAACAGTCTTCTGAAGGTGCTAGGCTTAAAACGGAGGGCAATCAGTACTGAAGCCTACTGTAGCCCCCTTGAAGGCCCACTAAAGCTTTTCCTGCGGAAGCTGATGGGCCCATGTGGGCGAAGAAAAAATCAGTGCTACCCACCTTCAGAAAATCGTCGCGACCGCTGTCATGTCGTCTTCAAGCAGATAGATTGATAGCTTCACATAGAGGTCGGGTTCTTCACCCAACCCAGCCTTTTCTAAGCTACGCCGCACCTCGAATTCTAACGGAATATACCCGCCCGAGACCCGCAGCAGCAACCATGGCAACGGACAAGCCCGTCATTCTCTTGGCTCATTCAGCTTGGCACCCGTCGATTCTGTACGACTCTCTCAAAAATGCGCTCGAAGCCCGCCGGTACGAGCTGCTCGTCCCTGAACTCGTCACCATGGGGGCAGGGAAGACGAACATGAGCTGGGATGCCGACGTTGCCATGCTACTCGAGACCGCCACACCGCTCTTCGATCAGGGCAGAAGTGTCGTCCTCGTGGGCCACTCATATGGCGGCATCCCCGCTTGCACCGCAACCCGGGGCAACAGCGTGGAAGATCGACGTGCTGTAGGAAAAAGGGGCGGCTTTAGCCACCTCATCTTCCTCTGCGCGTTTGCCATGCCGGCCAGGGGCATGAGCGTTTTCAGTGTCTCGGGCGGCAGCTGGCTGCCGTGGCATAAAGTTATCGAGCTCGAGGCAGGCCGCGTGAGTAAAGCCACCCCCCCCCCCCGGTACCCTCAGGCCCTGCTCTTCAATGGGGGTTCTCAAAGTGTAAGTCCTTTCCAAGCTGATCTGACGTGGGATGGGGCAGCAGAAGCAGCTTTTCGTCAATGAGAAGGCCAAGGAGCTTCTGTACAACGACTTTCCTCCGGACAAGGCCCAGGCCACGTTCGACAGCCTGGTGCCCTGCTCGTACGAAGCATTCACCACCGGCGTCGACTTTGCTGTGCCGGACGTTACCATCCCTAAGACCTACATCGTCTGTGAGGGCGACGCACTGTTTCTGCCCGAGCACCAGAAAGCACTTGCAGCTGCCTGCGGCCAAGATCTCAAGCAGGTCAGCATCAGTGGGGGGCACAGCGCATTTGCCAGTGTCCCCGAAGAGCTTGCAGACGTCTTGGTGCGCCTTGTCGAGGAGGGGACGGGGCAGTGACGTTAAGGTTGTGCCAGAGAAGCTCCCAGGCAGGGTGTCCTCGGTGGCGCGGATCATCCCGTCCTCCCTGTTTATTTTCTCTGTAGGTCAGACTGAACGTGCAATTATTGGCAGGCCCACATCGAACCTCCTGGACGATCATGATAATCCTTTGTCTTATTTCAGCCGTCTTCATTGCTTGCACAAAGGAATCCCCTGAACGCTCCCTCCCCAGCATACACACAGGATTGGCCATCCCAAGTACTTCGCGCCGGGTAAGATGCGCGGATGGGGCACTCCATATGTCATCACTCGCTATCACTCCATTTCCTGAGACTCAATATAGCTACTCTCATGTCAAATAAACCTGGAGGATACCAATCTGCAAGTAAGAACATATCACCTACGAGAAGACTATGTAACGAACTTAAAGAAAATGTGATAAGGGTTACATAAAGCCATCAATCACTACAACGTAAAACCACCAGGTCCAATTGGAATAGGAATATTTAAAAGGGCAGATATAATAAACCCTTCCATAAAATAATACGAAAAATATTAACTACATTAATTATATTATTAAGTAAAAGTATAAAAAAAAGAGATATAACGTATTTTATAAAGTATAAATATTATATTTATTTAATGTAACACAGAGATTAATATTATATATTATAAACTAAAAATTAAAATCAACAACTTTTATCTCCCGGAAGGACAACTAAGGGCCTGAACGACAACGGGCTTAAAGGCAAAAATAAGTGGACTAATGACCTAATAACAACACCTTCTAAGTACGAAATATATCAGATATAGGAGACATTAGTTATGTTGTTATATTCGGCTAATTACGAATACTTCTTTACACGCGTATAAATTTAATATAACCTAACAACGGAACATATATCTTCCGATTAAAAGGACCCCTTCCGTATATAAGGTATATTTAACACCCCCTACTAGCTAACACACCCCCTTAACGCCTTAAAGCATTTATAACGTTAATCGTTATATATTATCACTTCCTAAAGCTATAATATTCCATTCCGCCTTTTCTCCGGTAATTAAATTTTCTTAATTAACTAATTCTTCCTTTAAAATTACTTGCAAAGTATTTCTCCGCCGTTCGAAAACTTCCGTAATATTTAATAATTTTAATTTCTTTTTAAAGTACCTAAATAATTCGCCTAACAAAGCGTTAATTATTTTATTAACTAGTATATCACTTATTAATATATAATTTATTTTAATTAAATTTTTCTTTATAGCTTTTCGTAACTAGTAATTATATATATTTACGTACCGCAATTTCGTTTATAACAGGGCGACGTCGGCATTAACAAACTATATAATCTCTTAATTATCGCACTATATATTTAACGGTCCAGTATTTAAAATAATTTCCCATTTTTTTATTAATCGAAAACTAAATAAAACTGCTTTTACAACTTACGTAAAAAATAAGAATTCCGTTTCGGTTATAAAAGTAATTATTATATCTTACTTATTTACCGGTTATTTTATTACTTTTCTAAATAGTTTTATAACGTAAGTTTGAAATTTTTTTCGATCGATCGTATTATCAGCGAAAAAAACGTTATTTTAAATATTTAACGAATTTTCGTATCCGAATTATAACCTTAACGTTTTAATCCCGATTAAATATAATATAATTTAATTAGCAACTTTATAATATACGTTACTAAAATTCAAGTTAAAACGAGCAAGTCGGGATATTACAAAAAATATATCCGGTAGTATATTAACTGCTACGTATAAAATAAAACTAATCTTCTTCAGGTTTTTATTAATAAAACCTAAATAAACCAAATTAAAATTTAGTAATAACTCGACATTCGTTATTAGCGTATCTAGAAAATTATTTAAACTTTTTTAAAAATTAAAATAACTAGATTTTTCTTTTAGTTTTATTTTTAATTACTTCGATACCAAGGAATTACTATAAATCCTTACTCTTTATAAAAATATACCATTTCCGAATCTGTTAAATTAATTAATTAACGAAATCTTAATTTTCCTTACGATACACTATAACGATATCATCTAGAAAAAAGAAAATAAACATCCCCTAATAGATAAAATAATAAAATTTATAAAAAACGGGGCTAAATTCTAATTTCTTAAACGTTCCGGTAAAATCTTTTTAGTATAATAACGGTAACCCCTTTAAGTTATATAAAGCCTTCCTAATTAAAAAAATCTTTTTACGTTAAAGATATCTTAAAAGCGTTTTTATATATATTTTATAAAATAAATTAACGTTTTAAATAACTTTTTAACTAAAATAAATACGTATATATTACTATAAGCTGTTTTAAGCTGTTAATCGCTTTATATAATAAAACAAACCTTATACTTTTATAACTAGCTATACTTATTAAACTTGTAAATATATACCTATATATACCTTAAAACCTATTTCCCTTTAACAGAAAAGTAATTAATTATTTCCTAAAATCGTATCTTTTTACAATTTTATAAATAAACCTTTTCGGCTTTACGAAATATCTCCTTTAACGGGTATATATTTAACTTCTTATAACTTTACGGCGGTAATGGTAAATTACACTTATATACCCGGTTTAATAACTTAAATATCTTTTTATATACTAAAGTATTAAAATTTTTCCGATTAAGATAACGAGTACTTTAAGTAATTAATTTCCTTAAATTTCCGCAATTTACCGGCCGGTTATCGATCGTACTTACAAAATAAACTAATCATCCTGCATTAAAAACGGTTTTTTATATCTTATACTCGGCCTAATGGCTTAATAGTTGCGAGCCTAAGTGTCTTTTTCAATTGCGACAGGCTTAAGCACCCTGTTATAATTAACTGCAAGAAATAATTGGTTCGAATTTAGCTTGGGCCCCCGTTCCTTTAAGTGGCGCTAGTTTAAAGGAACTAAACCAATTGGGGTTTCGGCTCCGTTACCCTGTCGGCGATAACTAAAGCGGTTAAAGGCTTTGGGAACTATCTAATTAATCGTATATTTATTAATTATTTGTTACCGTATTACATAACTCGCATTACATTTTTTTATCGGGCTTAGTAAAAAATACGGTTTTTTCGGAAATACTTTCCGGTCGCGTTTATATAGAATTATTTATGTATATATATATAATAAACGGATTAGCTGTATATATACATAGCTAAATACCTTAATAGCACTTTATCTTATATACCTTATAATCGTTTCGAATAATACCACCTTAATACGGAAGATACGGAAAACCTATATATATAACCTATAAAGTACCTTCGTTTTTTACCGTTGTATTAAATTAAATAATTTAATAAAACCCTAAGGTAATTTTTATTTTTTTCCACGGCGTATTAATTATTATAATTATTAAAATAAACGTTAATAACTGTAATAATTTAAAAAAACTAAAATAATTCGAATATAACGGTTATATAAAAATAATTAATCTTATATAAAATGGTTTATTTTTCCTTATCTCTTACGCTTTTAGCGCTTATACCTTTCTGGAATTATCCTTCCTATTTAACCGGTAATTAAATTATCCCGTTTAAGTTTTTATCTTCTTTTTAAATATATATATATAAATAACTTTAGGCTTAATTAAATAACTTTACTTATCGTAATAAATTCTGTAATTCGTTTTCCGTAACGTAAAAAAAGTTGTTTTTTAAATTTTAATATTACGTGAAAAAATGGCCTTTTTGTTAAATTATACGTTTCGAATAGTAATAACTTTATTAATTAACGGGTTTTAAATTTCGTAAATATTCGTAAATTAATAATCGACAAAAAAATAAATTTATGCTTTAAGATTTAACTTTTAAAATTTTCGTTTTTTTATAATAGTAATTATTATAACGTAAGCCATATAGCTATATATTTATAAATAAACTTATTAAAGTTTTCGATTAAATATTATAATACCGTTTTTATACGTTAAGTAAATATAATAAATTTCGTATAAATTTTATTAAAAAATACGTATTTAAGGGTACGGTTATATAGGTATATTATTATTTTAAAATTATATACGATTAAAAACGAATATTATTTAACGCTATTTCGCATTATAATCGTTTTTTTAAAATATACCTATTAAACGTTTTATACCCCCGTTTTAGGCCTATGTATACGATATTAAAAACTTAAATTTAATATTAAAAAAATAACTATAATATATCTTAAAATTAAGAATTTTTCAAAATTTCGTTATCGTATTTAATTACCTATAAAAAAACTTTATCCAGGTTTTTTTAAATTGCTTAGAAAATATCGAAAGGCGTTAATTAATATATCTTACTTTTAGTTATTAAAATATATATCCCAGATAAAACCTAAGTATTTATCAGTAACAAACATAACATATTTAGATTTTTCCAGGTTTTTTCGAAATTTATAAAATTTACGGTAATTCTTTATTTTAATCGGAAAATCTTTTTTTTTTCGGTTTACGATATATTTATTTCTTAACTTTTACCTTACCATATACCTAATATTCGATTGTTATAAAACCTTTTAAACGGATTTCTTTTATATAAAACTATAACTAAATAATTATTTCGGGCCCTTAATAACTTAATCTTAAATATTATATAATACCGTTACCGGTCCGTAATAATTTCGTTGTTTATAAATTAACGTTTCGCTTATATATTATAAAAATTACGTAAATAACTGTTCCGGTAATATTTTTAATTATAAATTAATTAAATTTATTATTACTTATAATAATTATTTAATTATATTTATTTTTATTAAATTTATTAATTCTTTAATTATTTTATTAATATTTTTTTTCGAAACTGCCGGAAAAATACTAAATTATATACGAAATTTTCGCAATAGATTACGTCGTATAAACGTAACGCTTTTAAGCTTTTAAAGCTTTAAAGTAATATATTTACTTTTCCGTATTTTTTAATTGGGATAAAACTAATCTTTATATACATTTTATCGCTTTAAATCGTTATCTTATAATTTAAAAATTTATTAATAAAGGTAAAAATATATATTGTAAATTTTAAATCTAAAATAGATAAATTTTTTAAGGGATAAAACGAAAGATTTATTACATTTTTTTAATTAATAATTAAAAAATATATAAAAATTCGTTTTATTGCTTTTAATAATTAATCGGTTTTTTAAATAGTTATTTTCTCTATATTTTGTTAATAAACGATTAACTTTTTCTTTTAAGAATTAATTAAAATTAATTCGTTAATAAACCAGTTTGAATATTTTTTATTAAAACGGAAAATAATTAAGACTTTATTCAAAAAGATATAATAATATTAACATAATATATAATAAAAATTTATACAAACTTTATAACGTATAATTTAAATATTTAACTTTTTACGTTTTTACTTAACGTACTATATAAGCTAACGGCCTAAATAAGCAAGCGGATTAAATTTTCAACTTTTTAGATTTTTAATTTGATTTATATATTTCTTAATATTAATATTATAGAACGTTTTACAAAAGAATCTAGAATAAATTTAGCCGTTTAAGCTAGGAAATAAAATTAAAAACTTAATTATAAAAAGTTTAGTTTTATATACAATATTGCCGAAATTACTTTAAAGGACCGATATTACGGTAGATGCGCCCGAACCGATGTTATCCCCAATTCGCGAAAATTGACGCCGACTGAAAAAAAAATCGATTATCGAACGAATTTTTAAATTAAATACATAAGCGTTTTTTATCCGGTTTTAATATATTAAAAATATAGCAAATTTATTACTTACCTAATACGTTACGATACGTATCGGGATTAATTAGGCGTTTAACTTTATTAAACGGTAAAAAAAACTTAAAATACGTTTAAATTAAAAAATAAATTAATAAAAGATTTTATGTAAAAATTTAAAAATATTTCGTAAATAATTTAAATTTATTCGGGTTATAATTACGAAAGACGGTATTACGGAAAAGGATATTTATAACTTCGACGAAATAAATTTTTTAATAGGTTTTTTTATAATAATAAATATAGTAATTACAAATACCGAAAAACGTAAAAAATTTAAATAAGTTTAATAAAGAAATCGGGAATAATTTATAATAATACAAACTATTAACTTTTAAAGTTAAACCTTACCCTTATTTATTATTTTTAACGAGAAAAACCACTTTTTTCGTTAGTTCGCCGATAACCCATTTTTACCCGATTAAAAAATTATTATAAACGAAAACGGCTAAATAATAAATAAATTAAGTTTAAAATAAATTAAATATTTCGATAAATATATTAAAACGCATATTAAAAATTCGAAATATCTTTTTATCCTTAACGGTTACGAAAACTATTATTTAATTAAATTCGAAAATTACTATAAAACTAATAACATTACTATATTTTATATACTTACTTATTTTTTTATTAACTTTAACCTTTTAACGTATTTTGTTTTTCCGTATTAAAACGCGTTTATTTACTATATATCGAAAATCTTATATAACGTTACGTTACTTATATTATTAAAAAAAATTTTATCGCCGGTTTTTATCATGCGTTTAAAGTTACTATAATAACTAATAATATTAAATCCGAATTTGCAAAAGCGGGACTTATTTTATTTAATTTTAATTACGTCCTTTCCGAATTAAAAGTTCCAGTTATACTTATACCAACTATCTCTTTACTTACCTTTGCTAACTCCGTTATTTCCCTACCTGCGAAAACTTTTAAAAAATATTATTAAAATAACTTAATAGGGACGTTATTTACAAAAAAGAATCAAAAATTATCAAAGTAGCTCGCCGACAAAAATACTTAAATCAGTTAATCTTTTAATAAAAAGTAATCTAATACTTTTATACGAAAACGTTCTTTTTCGGAAAAAAAACGGTTACCTTTGCAAAACGAACTATATTCTCAGTAAACACCGGAAAACTAAAATCATACCTTTCCAAAAAAAAAGAACACTTACTGTAAAAAAGGCAAAGGCTCTTATAGCTAAAAAGGAAAGTAATAATAAATAATCGCAGCTAATAAAGGCCGAAAGTAATTATCGTAAAAAAGTTCGGACGAAAAAACGGAAGTATAATATCTGCGACAAGTCCGGACATAATACGCGTACTTGTAAAAAGGTTATAAAGACGTTTAAAGACAAGGAATCTAATTAATTTAAATTAATTTATTGCGTTATAATTAATTTATTTTGATTCGTTATTGCGAAATGCTAAAAAACGGTCCGTTTACTTATTTAGGCCGTTCGCTTATATAATACGTTAATAATATTCCGGTATAAATATAAATCTTTATAATTACCTTATTTTAACCTATATTCTAAAATTTTTCCCCGTAATTAAAAATTAATATCTTTAACTTTTTTCTAATTAAAATTATTTTTATTAAAAAGGTTTATAAAAACTTTATAAAATGTTAAAAATATTGCCTTAATATTTCGTAATATAAACAGTAATTAGGTTATAGTTAAATAATCGAAAAAATTAGCCGTTATTTTTTAATAACTAATCGTACCGTTTTTAATTTTAAATTTTCTTATTCTTTAAAAGGTTATCGTTTATATTCCGATAATAAAAGTTAATATTATATATAAATTATTAACTTATATAATCGGTATTTTCGATTTTAAGATATTATATTATTCTCCTTAAACTATAACTTTTTATTACTTTGTAATTTATTTTTTTAATTTTTTCGTTAACTTTAAAATTTATTTTAATTTTTCGCAATACTTTCGTTATATATTAATCAGGAAATTACAATCGTATATTTTGCCGGATTTAACTAAGTTAACGTCTTATTTCCGTAAAAAAAACTTTAATCGCTAAAAATACCGATTTTGGGATTTATTTCGTAAAATCGTTAATTTTCTTACAGAAATTCTCGTATTTCCGATTTTCGTAAATATACGTTACGAAATCCTAAATATGAACTTATCTACTTTCGGTAATTATTTTAAAAATATTTATCGAATAATTCGTATAATCGATTTTTTCGGCAATTTCTTCGGAAAATATAAATATAATTAAAATTCCGTTCAAGGTATTATTCCATATTATATAACGGATTCGCTTTTTTAAATACGAAGTTATATCGGGTTTTATAAATTCGACAAGCTATAAAATATCTTAATTAAAATCGATATAAGGCTAAATATTAAACGCGTACGGTTTAAATTAAAATTCGCCTTTAAAACGATTTTAATTTTTAAATCCCGTATAAATAACGAAAAACGCTAATAATACCGTTACTATAATAATTAATAAAGTATACGAATTAAAATTATTAATATATAGCTTATATCGACTTAATAATAAGTAATTAATTAATAATAACGTAAATTAAACGAATAAAACTTTTAATTATTAAATATAAAGAACATTAATTATATTGTTATATTGAATTAATTACAAATACTTTTTATACGTATATAAATTTAATATAACCTAGCAACGAAATATATATCTTCCGATCAAAAGGACCTCTTCCGTATATAAGGTATGTTTAGTACCTTTTACTAGCTAATAAAATACCTAGCTAAGACGTTAAATACCGAATTTAGCCTATTTTAGGTATAATTTTCGTTATACGTATCGAATATAAATAACGCACACCTAAATCAATATATCTTTTTTTCCCGGAATTATCGAATTTCTTAAAATAAACTAAATTAATAACAAAATTTAACAAAAAAAACGTTTTTTAAACGATTATTGCTAATAATCGTATTGTTACAACCCTACTGGCCTGGGCCAAGGAAACGGTCAGAGTAGGTCGGGTTACGTAACTGGATTACTGGATTACGAAAAATAAGCCAGTAAGCCGGCTTACTAACTTATTAGTAATAATTTAGCAAGTTTTAAACAAATATATACGTTTATTATTTTTATGATTTAAATAACGTTAATTTATATTATAACTTATTTACTTAAATCACCCTTAATATTACTAAACGTAACTAAGTTATCTTTATTACCTAAATTCCGTAATATAATTATTAATATAAACCGTACAACTTAATTTAATAGTTAATTAATTAATTTAATCGTTATACGTTATAAGCTTTTATTTAATAATATTATTAAATTTTAAGTAATACTCCGAATTATCGAAATAGCCCTTAATATTAAAAAAATTAGTACCTAATAATTCCAGGACAAATTTAAAAAGTTAAAAGCTAAGGTTTAACGATTTACGAAGTAAGCTAAAATAACCTTTAATATTTCGAAAATTAAGGTTAAAAAGCCTTAACCTTACGATAGGAAAAATAATATCTAAAAATTTTTTACCCAGGTACGAATATATCTCCGATTTTTAACTTTTAACGATCTGGAAAACCAGATCTTTACCGTTACGGCGTTCCTTACGGGAAACGTATTTAATTAATTTAAATTAATTCTAAGAGATTATTTAGAATATATAAAGGACGATAAGAAAAAGTTTATTAAGGAGCTTTTTGTTAATTACGTTAACTTGAAAAAAATTAAAGGTTAACTTCGATAACTCTAATAAGGAATATATTACGGCGCAAAAGATTTTATAATTACAATAAAAAAACCAGTATTTATATACGTAATAAAGTTCCGAAACCTAATAACTGAGGCCGGATAGGTAAATAATAAAAATAATACCCTAATCGATATATTCTATAAAGGCATAAAGAACGACGTTTAAAACGAAATTATCATATTCGAATAATTAACCACCTTAAACAAATATATTATCAAGGCAGTTAAAATTAATAATTAATAGTTCGAAAAACGATAAAAAAAAGCTAATACGCCCTATAATTTAAATTTAACAAATCTAACTAAACAAATAAATATATTACACCTTCCACTTTTTTCGGGACTTAACCGGGCCTAATAAAAATTAAAGCAGTCCGACAGCAAGGATAAGTTCCGTTTAAATACTTTAACTGCGGAAAAATTAGGTATAAGGCCTTTTAGTACAAAAAACCGAAAAACCCCGTTAAAAAAATGGAAACCAGTACCTAAAAGAAATAACAAGGAAAACAGTAAAAAAAAGATTAACGTAATCTAACGTTAAACCAGCTAACTGTTAAATTAACTAGAAAAACATAAAGGATAATAGGAGCTTATCGATATTACTGCGCCCTTACTACGATTACAAAAGAAAAAAACGACGCTATTAGCGAATATAATAAATAACATAAAAAATATAAAAATAAATACGACAGCATTAAGAATAAAACGAGACTTTATACCTAGGAAAGGCTTTCCCTAGAGGAGACGTGACCGTGGAACCAAATTGAACAAATGGATAGATTGTGTTATCGGTTGTTAAGCTTTACTAAACCCTAACCTTACAGCCTTTATCGACGACCATTCTTGACGGAATTCTGGACGGTTTTTGCAATCCGGAGTAACCGGACAAATTATCGTTCGTAGTCCTTTTTGTATCGATTTAAAAGTTAAACTTTAACGTTTTTAAACCCGTTATTATTATCCTTTAGTTTTGCCAGCAATTTTTCCATAAGCCGGATATTTTTTAATATAAGTTTATGCAGAAACCGATTATTTTTGCCGTTTTAAATTAAATTATATCGGAAAATTAAAAATAAAACCCGATTTCTTTTAAATAAGTTGTTAATATCGACGGAGGTATCGATATATTTTGCTCGGCCGATTATTTTATTTAAGTCGGGTAATTTAATTAAGACCGTTTTTGTCGAGATTCCGGAAGTACGGAGTATTAGGATTTTATATTTAAACTTAGCCGGCATATTTTAGTTGTTTTAATTAATAAGGGTTTGAAAAGGTGCTTTGAAATTAATTAAGGTTAAAGAAGGTAGCTGTCGTAAAACTGGCGAAGGGTCGTAAAGCAGCTATCTTATACGGATTTAAGGTTTACCGCGAAAAGCTTAATATCTTTTAAGTTATTATTTAAGATTCCTCCTGTTAAATTAGTTAAAAGGTATAAGGTTTATCAGAGTCGAAACTTGTCGGTATTGCGCAATCGGTTTTGGGATAAGGTTTTTTGCAACCGAGGTATAATTTATCGTTACCGTAAAAATTATTAATAGTTGTCGTATTCGAAAATACTGGGTAAAGTATTTATCGTGTTAATTATTGGTGTAATTATTTTATGTTTTTGGCTTAGCCTAGATAATACGGCTTGAACCTAACGACCTTGCATACCTAGGAAAGGCCGACCGATATGGAAAACTCTATGCTATTAATTGTCGACGTCCCTATTATTATATTTACGAAAAATATAAGGGGTATATCGTTAAAAAAAACTTATATTTATAAAAACAAAGGTTTAACTTTTCTCGTTAAAGTAATAACGTCCCGCGAAACGAAAAATAATATCGCCATTTAAAAACCATAACAATATAAGATAAAATCGACGATATAGCTACGGTTAGAAACTAAAACCTAAGGAAAAAGCTACCTAGCAAAAGATGTCTAGTATTACCAAAATTGGTGTAATTATCAGACGGAAAAAGAACTACTTTATAATACCGTTATAAGGTTTTACTAACAAACTATTAACAAGTTAACGTTTTAGGCTAAGTTTATAAAAGATCCTTAAAAACGATACGAACTTCGTTAGGAAATCTGAAACAGAATTTAAAATCTACGAAATTATAAGAAAAACATAATACCTAATAAAAAGAAAGTAATAGTTCGTAATTAATATTACCAGATAAAAAAACCATCGAAACTTTTATAAATTAAGTTAAAAAATTTATAAAATAAACCTATATATAATAAAAAACACGACGACGATTTAAATAGTTTTAAAAGTAAATAAAACAAATAAAGATATAATTAAAAAAAACTTTAAGCATAAAGTAATCGGAATATAAAAACTTTACGAAAACTTTTACAGACCATAAAAAAATAACGGCACCTGTAAAAAAGTCGTAAATAAATAAAAAGAAAAAAGTTAAACTATAACACTTTAAAAAAACTCTAAATATAATAATTAAAGCTACGGGCGATAATGCTATTATAGTATAAGTACGAATTAGAAAAAACTGGTATACCGTAATAATAAACTGCGGAGTAATAACTGCTAATTATATTAATCCGGAAAAAATAAATTAATTAAAACTATTATAAAAGAAGAAAAGTTATTTTTATAAGGTTAAAAATGCCGAAAGTTAAAGATTTACTTACGACGATAAATAAGTTAAACTTAAGATTAATTACCTTAAAACCTTTATTAAAGGAAAAAAACAAACTATTAATTTCGATATTATTTTATTAAATAAATACGATAGAATCTTTAGGAAATTATAGTTACGCTAATATAACCCCTTATTTAATTAGGAAATTAATTAAGTAAGCTTTCGCTTATTTACTAACGTAAGAAAAGATATAATAATCTAAGATCTTAATATTCGATTAATAAAAATAACGAATACAAGTATAAGAATACGATAAAAACCTTATTTTTTTTAAAAATAAGATATATTTAAAACAAAGGGCATAATAAAAAAATACGGCGTGTTATTACAAACCTGAAAGCATAATTTTAATAAATAAACGATAACCTTTAAACATAACCTAAGTAACTACCGGAATAAATAATAAAAATATTACCATAGTATTATAAGTATAAAAAGTTTTTCCGAAAAAAATTCGATACAAAATTACCTTAACATAACGAATAAGATTACGAAATATTCCTTAAAAACGGTATAACGACCGCCTTTTACCTTATTTACAATTTAAATAAAATAAAGCTATATACTTTTCGTAATTACTTAAAGGATAAATTTTAAAAAAAAACATATATATAACGTTTTAAATCGTTAACCAAATATCTAATATTTTTCGTTCCGTAAAAACACGGGAAACTATAATTTATTATTAATCATTGATAACTTAACGATATTATTATTAAGAATAAAATGCTATTTCCTTTAATTATCGAAATTAAGAACCGATTACGAAACACCAAATAATTTACGGTTTTAAATTTACAAAAAAGGTATAATCAAATTCGAATTGATTTAAAAACGAATAAAAAATAACTTTTAAATAAAATACGGATTATTCGAATACCTTGTTATACCATTCGGACTTATAAACGTACTATCAACTTTTTAACAAATAATTAATTACGTATTTCGACAATACTTTAATATTTTTATTATATATTACCTCGACGATATTATTATATATTTAAAGATAACAATGGAATATATAGGATATATTTATAAGGTCCTACAGGTTTTATAAAACGTTAACCTTTTAATTAACGTAAAAAAAAACCTTTTACATTTAGGAAACTAAATACTTAAAATACATTATTACTCTAGAGTATATTAAAATAAACTCCCAAAAAATCGCTACGGTTAAGAACTGGGAAATACCTATTAACGTTATTAAAATACAAACGTTCCTTAAATTTGCTAATTACTATCGACAATTTGTACAACATTTCAGCAAAATCGCGATATTATTAACAAAACTTACAAAAAAAATTAACTGTTTATATAAATTTTAATTACAAAAAAAGTATTGCGATAACGTAAAAACGCCCTTTTTAACGAACCCGTTTTAATAATATATAACCCGAACAAACTAATAAAACTCGAAACTAACGATTTAAACTTCGCCTTAAAAGCAATAATTTACTAACGAAATAATTAAGAAAAATTACATCCTATCGCCTATTACTTTTACAAATTATACAGTACTAAATTAAACTACTTTATTTACCATAAAGAATTCCTAATTATCGTTAAAACCTTTAAAAATTCAAATATTACCTTAAAAAATAAATATTAAATAAAAATATATATAAATTACAAAAAGAAATTTCGCAATTATTAAAAAACTAACCGGATAATAATTATACTACGTAAAATACTTTTCAAAATTCGATTACGTTATTATTTACTACAAAGGGTTTAAAAACGGTAAAACGGATACTTTTAATAAACGACCAAACCTAAAAGATTTCAAGGTAAAAATATAATAAACTATTTTCGACTAAATACTAAAAAAACATTTATGATAACGACGTATTAATACTATCAGGATATATACTTTAAATATATACTAAGAAATATAACAATATTATAATAACCTATCCGAAAACCAAAAAACAAACAAAATCCATATACCAAAAAAATATCAAAAAAACCTGATACGAGAAATATATAAGCACCAATTATACAGACACCCAGGAATTTACAAAACCTTAAAACGCCTATAACGAACGTATTATTTCCTTAAAATAAATTTAAACGTATAAAAAACTATATACCAGTATAATATCTACGCTAAAATAAAAGCTAAACGATATAAACCATACGAAAAATTATAATTATTACCGGTCGTATAATAATTATAAGATTCAGTTATAATTAATTTTAATATTAAACTTCCTTTATTAAAACACTTAATTACGAGTATATTATAATAACACCTTTATAATTATTAAACGATTAATAAAATTTTCCTATTTTTTATTTTATAATAAAAATATAAACGCCGAATAAATGATATATATTTTCTTTTTATATATTTTTAATATATATAAGTTATTATTAAAAATGATTTTAAATAAAGGTACAAATTTTATTTTAAAATTTTAGCAAAGTTTAATAATATAATTCGGACTAAATTATAAATTATTAAATAACTTTAAATTATAAACGGATAAATAAAAAAAATTAACTAAATATTAAAAACGTGTTTATAATATTATATCATTTATACACAAAATAATTAAATTAAAAAATTACCTTTCTTATAACTAATTTACAATATTAGTTATTATAATAATATTAAAACAATTTTAATAACTGCTAACTTTAATTTCATTTTAAAAATTTATAAAAAAACAAAAAAAAACAGTTAATATTAAAATAATCCTTACATTAAAATAACCTAAATAATTTTATTAGGGAATAAAGATAAAACTTTAATTTATACGTAACTAAATAAGTAAATATTATAACTAAAAAAAGTTAAAAAACTTAATGTTTTCGAAAAGAAAAATAATTTAACTAATTACTAAAAATATTAAAACTAAACGCCTAAACCAAAAACTTGATTTTGAATATATCAACCTATACAAAATTATCAAAAAGATTTTAAAAAATAATTATTAATTAAAATTATTACCCAAGGTTAAACTTTATACAGTTTTTTACGTTTCCTTATTTGAATTAACAACAAATATGATTAAGGTTAATATGAAGTATAAGGAAAAGCTAAAAAAGGATATATTAACTTCTAAGGCAAAAAGAAAATTTAATATACGAAAAAAAAGGATTTACTTAATACTTGATAAAATAAAAAGGTTACTTAAATTCCGAAAACACTTAAAAACATGCTAAAAATCTTATTAACGCTTAATGTCTTTTAAAAAACATTTATTAATAACGGTAGAACTAGCGATAAATATATTTTAATCTACGTTATTAAAAAAAGTACACCTTGATTAATAACATTCTAATTAATAACGTTAACTTTATCGAAAACCTGGATAATTATTATTAATTCTAACTTTTAACCTTCGAACTTATCCTGCTTATTTAAAAATTACAAAATACGGTTAACAAATTTCGTACCCTAAATCTATTATTATTACCGTTATTTACGTATACGGGAAAAACGAGTTAAAAACTTAGCCAGGGCCTTTTCCGTAACAAATTCTTTTTTTTTAAACAACGGGCCTCGGCGACGTAACGATTAACTATCGCTACCGAAATACCGGTACCGTTACAAAAACAACCCCGATAAACGTATTCCTTACAGCAAAAAACCCCCGCCATTATTTAATAACTAAGTTCCTTAAAAAAATAAAAATAAAAATACTGTATTACTTTAAAACCTTTTAAATTAATTAAATTAACTAAAGCATAACGTTGTTTTATTTTACGAAAGCGATCTTTAATAATATAACCCGCCATAGTAAAATAAAAACTTACGGAAAAAAATCTTTAAAAGCAAAAACCCTAAAAAAAGAAAAATCGTATCACGACCCTATTAACCTGGGCCAAGGAAAAGGTTAAAATAAATCGGATTACGTAACTAAATTACTAAATTACGAAAAGTAAACCAATAACCTGGATTACTAGCTTACGGAGGTAAGCCAGTAAACCGGCTTGCTAACTTATTAATAATAATCCAGTATATTTTTTTTTGAAAAATATACGTTTATTATTTCCATAATTTAAATAACGTCAACTTATAATATAATTTAGTTACCTAAAATACCCTTAGTATTACCGAACATAACTAAGTTATCTTTATTACTTAAATCTCGTAATATAACTGCTAATGTAAACCGTACGACTTGGTTTAATAGTTAGTTAATTAGCTTAGTTGTTATATATATAAAAAACGATATTTTCGTTTCGTACTATTATAAAATATTTCGTAATGTTATAAAGTAATTTATTTATTAATTTAAAACTGTTTTTTGGTTATAAACCGTAGAATATAAAAAAGTTTTTAAATTAAAATAAATTCGACATATAACGTTTATTTTCGTTATTATACGGGCTTTACGTATATTATAAAAAGTTAAAATTAAAAAAAAGGATTTACGATATTGATTTACAATAGAAAAAAAAAACCTATAATCCGGGAAATTTAAAAATGTTTTTAATATAACGAAACCATAATTTTAAAATTATACTAGTTTTAGTAATACCCCTTTTATTTCCGTTATTTAAAATCTTTTAATATTTTTCTATATTATAACTTTTAACGAAACGTAAAAAAACGCTGTTAATCGGTTTTTAATTTTATAAAATAATTTTTTTTAATATACGAACTTCTTAAATATATAATAACATTTTTTTCATATTTTCGTATAATAAGCGAATACGAAATATTTTACGTTTTTTATTAAATTAAATTTTAAATTAAAATAATTTAGTAAATATATCGGAATAATTAACGATATTTATATTTACGTTTTTATTACGTAAAATAAATAATATAAATAATAAAATCGTAAAAGCTTTATTTTATAAAATGTATTTACCGTTATAAAACGAGATAAAACTTTTAATTACGTATTAACCGGCGTTTAAAGTTTTTGATATAATTTTAAGCTTTTTATATATATTATTTTGCGAAATTTCAAAATATCGTTAAATCGGTTTAATATAGTTAATAATAACTTTAACAATTTAATAAGGATTATTATACCTTTTTAAATTTTTAAATACTATTTTTAAAAATAACTGTTGTATTTAAAAAAAAACCGAAACGATAAAAAAATATATAATTTACGTTACTCGCAAATTAAAGTTATCGTAAATTAAATATTTAATATATTAAAAAGGGTTTAAGATTATATAATATTTAGCGCTTAAATATAACATATTATTATAAATCCTTTTTATATATATAGTATATTCTCTTTAAAGGAAACGTAATCGTAGAACTGTATTAAACAAATAAATAAATTATGCTATCGGTTATTAAACTTTACCAAACTTTAACCTTTTTATAAACATCTTACTCTAAGGTAATTTTAAATTGCCTAATTATGCCTTTATCGACGATTATTCTTAACGGAACTCTGGACGGTTTTCGTAATCCTTTTTATATCGATTTAAAAGTTAAATTTCGACGTTTTTAAATCCGTTATCGTTATTTTCCAGTTTTGCCAGTAATATTTTTATAAACCGGATATTTTTTAATGTAGATTTACGCAAAAATCGATTATTTCCGTTATTTCAAATTAAATCGTATTTAAAAATTAAAAATAAAACCCGATTTTTTTAGAAAAATTATTAATATCGATAAAAATATTAATATATTTTACTCGGTTAATTATTTTATTTAAATCGAGTAACTTAATTAAAATCGTTTCCGTCGAAATTCCGGAAATACGGAATAATAGGATTTTATATTCGGACTTAGCTGGTATATTTTAGTTATCTTAATTAATAAAAATTTAAAAAAGTATCTTAAAATTAATCGAAGTTAAAAAAATCGTAAAACTGGCGAAAAATCGCAAAGTAATTATTTTATACGAACTTAAGGTTTATTACGAAAAGCTTAATATCTTTTAAATTATTAAAATTCCCCTTGCTAAATTAGTTAAAAAACATAAGATTTATTAAGGTCGAAACTTATCGGCAGTACGTAATAATTAGCTTCGGGATAAAACTTTTTGCGACCGAGGTACAATTTATCGTTATTATAAAAGGTATTAATAATTACCGTATTCGAAAATATTAAGTAAAATATGCAAGGTCGTTAAATTCAAGCCGTATTATCCAGGCTAAGCTAAAGATACGAAGTAATTACATTAATAATTAACACGATAGATACTTTACCCAGTATTTTCGAATACGTCGATTATTAATGGTTTTTACGGTAATAATAAATTGTACGCTTCGGTTACGAAGAGCCTTATCACGAAGCCAACTGTCGCGTAATGCCGATAAGTTTCGACCCTGATAAACCTTATGCCCTCTGGCTGGTTCGGCATTAAGTAAAATATCTATCGTATTAATTATTAATATAATTATTTCGTATTTTTAGCTTAGCTTAAATAATACGGCTTAAACCTAACAAACTTATATATATAGTATATATCTTATATAACCTTATTAAAAAACGGTAATAAAGATATAAATAAAAAATTAAAAATTACGAAAAGTTGAAAAAATATCTTTAAAAAACAACGGAAATACCTTATTTCGGAATAGATTAAAAAGTGTTTTTATAATATACGGCACCGAATAACTTTAAGATAATAACGAAAATTATTAAATATATATAGCGGTAATTAATAGTAATAATTAACGGTTAAATTAAAGAAAAGGATTTTAATTTAATAAAAACCGTAATATTTTATAAAATAAATATAGGATAAAAAAAATAAAAATAACTAAATATTAAGTGGTAAATAACAACTATATATAATGATTTTAATAAAATCTTTTCGAATATATGAAAATTATTAATTTATATATAAATTTTTATCTCCCTAGAGGAGACGTAACCGTGGAACCAAATTAAATAAATAAATAGATTGTGCTATCGGTTGCTAAGCTTTACTAAGCCCTAACCTTCTTATAGGTGACTTTAGACTGCCCTATTATGCCCCTATCGACGATTATTCTTGACCGAATTCTGGACTGTTTTCGTAATCCGGAATAGCCGGATAAATTATCGTTCGTAATTTTCTTTATATCGAGCTAAAAGTTAAATTTCGAAGTTCTTAAGTTTTTTGCCGCCTATATCCAGTTTTCCTAATAATTTCTTTATACGGTTAATATTTTTTATTATAAAGTTATTTAATTTTTAATTGTTTTTATTTATATAAATTAAATCGTATATAAAGATTAAAAGTAAAATCTGATTTTCTTAGGAAAAATCGATTGAATTAATAAAGGTATCGATATTTTTAATTTATTTTAAAGTTTTATTAAGTTTAAAAATTTTAAGAAAAACGTTTTCCGTAAAGATTTTATAATTACGGAATACCGGTATTTTATAATAAGAATTATCTAGCATATTTTATTTATTTTAATTAATAGGGATTCGAGAAAATAAAAGATTAATTAAAGTTAAAGTTATGGAATTAGTAAAAGGTTATAGAGTAACTATTTTATATAAACTTAAGGTTTACTGCGAAAAGCTTAATATTTTTTAAGTTATTATTTATATTTTAAGAGATTCCCTCTGCCGAATTAACTAAAGGGTATAAGGTTTATTAGAGTCGAAGCTTATCGGTATTACGCAATAGTTAATTTCGGAATAAGGCTTTTCGTAATTAAGGCGTATAATTTATTATTACCGTAAAAATTATTAATAATTATCGTATTCGAAAATATTAAGTAAAGTATTTATCGTATTAATTATTAATGTAATTATTTAATATCTTTAGCTTAGACTGGATAATACGGCTTGAACCTAACGACCTTGCATATATAAATTTTTAAAAAAATCAAATATTTTAAATATTATTATAAGGTTTTTTTGGGCAAATTCTTTATTTAAATATTTTTAAACTAATAGGTCTTTATTACATCCTATTTAAACGCCTTATTTTTACCGTATAATAAAATATTAATACCGAACTTTTTAAGTAATAAAATTCAATAACGTAATAAGAAATATATAATAAATTTTGCCTTAATTAATTTGCTTTTATTTGAAAATTATAATTTATATTTTTAATTGCGATTTTTCGCCAAAAAAAAAGTTAATTTCTGGCGCGAATATTAATAAAGTTATTAATCTTATTAAAAATGGATAATTTAAACGTTAAAAAAATTATTACTACTATTTTAAAATATAGAACTTTTTATAAAACGTTAATTTTTTAAAATTTCTTCAAGTTTTTCGATTTTTATTACTTCTTTAAAATTATTAACCCTTAATATTTTAACCCTTCCGTATAGATAAATTTATGTAATTATTTCGGCCGAAATTACTAGACCCGGTTATTTAAGGTTTTTAAATAAATTACCTTTTATTTTTTTCGATTTTAAACTGTTAAATATTACAAATTTATTTTTTGTAAATACCGCGTAAGTTATTAAAAAATTAAAAACTTTAATAATATTCGTAAAATTATTAACGGAATAAGTTATTACTTTCTTTATATTTTTAAAACCGTATACCCGGCTAAAACCGTAAAAACCTATCCATATAAATATATTTTCGTTCCGTTTTTTTTTCGATATCTTTTACCGTTTAATTAAAAACGGTATCGTTTTTACGGTTTACGATGAAAAACTATAAACCAAGAACCCATTCCCCCATCGCCCGATATGTTTATATTAATATTAATATCGAATTTGTTATATTTTACATTAATTTTAAGAAATATCTCTTTTTTATAATTTTATTATTATTTTTTCTCGAAACCATACCTTTATCGTTAACGTTATTTTTATTAAGTAAATCGGATTTATTATTATTTTCCCTAATAAATTTTCTCGTAACCGTTTTTTTAACGAAATCAATACGATATAAATTCTTGTTCATAAAAAACTTTTAACGAAATTAAGCCGTACTAGGACTTTTTTTTAAAATAATTTCCTATTTTTTTCGGATAAAAAAAATACCTTTTTTAATTTTTCCGTTACCGCTTATTTCGAATAAGATTACCGCTAAATATTACATTTATTACTTTTCTTTTTTATATATTTCGCTTTTATTATATCTCTTTTTTATAATTAATTTTTAATATATAATTACATATTAACGGTAAAGTTTTCGCATACGGATTTTAAAACGGTAAGGCGTTCGATAATAAATTTATCCTTTATTATAAAATAAAAGAAGCTTTATATAAAATTTAATAAATTTAACGTTTTATCTTATTCGAAAATTTAAACTCCGTTAACGAATTTTTTTTTCGGCTTTTTTTAAACGTTACGTTTTTATAAAGTTTTTTATAAATTCCTTTTAAACTTTTTCGTAAATTTTTTAAAATTTTTAATTAAATTAATTAAATATTAAATTAATGTCAGGATTCGCGGTGCTAATCTGACTGTTATTGGTATCGTGATGTGTGTATTACTTAGTTATGTCTTAGTTATGTCTGTTCTAGGTGCAAAAGACTAG
>QJNZ01001170.1:0-23493 GCA_004155055.1 Monosporascus sp. CRB-8-3 | reverse complement strand
CCACCCCCCCCCCCCTCCCCCCCAACACATTCTCCTTTTCTCTTACCAGTGCTGCACAGTACACGTTCGTGTGGGACCCGTAGTTCCCTGCGACACGCTCGTCGCAGATATTTGACCCGTTGCGGTCCGCCGGGATGAACTCCCATTCGGCGCCGAATTGTTCCTGGGATGAGCGTGGTTAGCTACTCTCCGTCTGTGTCTCTAGCGCAGTCGAGTGTCATCTGCGAGAGCTTAGGCTTACGGGAGCGTAGTAGGCCCATTTGGCCATGCGTCGGTAGGCGAGGTAGTAGGTACTGTGCATCTCCGGTTAGGCAGCCCTTCTTAAGTCATGGAAGGTCGCTTCGACGTGCTCTCGCTTTTGAGGTTTTATCTCCTCCGCCAAACCGAAGTCCGCGAGCTACATTCATATCTCAGCTCAGAATCGCAGGACGCGACTTGGTCCGAAACGCACCTTCAATACTGGTATTATTGAATGCTGGTCATCACCAGGCGTTAATCCTCCCATGAAGACTGGGGAGACGTGTCAGCCCCACGGCACCAGCTCTCGTCTGGGGGAAGGATTCGGTAGCATACCGTTGAAAACATCAAAGTCAAAGTGGACCATGTTCTTCTTTCTCCAGCTGATAGAGGCGTCTGGGACTATTTCGTCCAAATCCTGCCCGTTGGCGTTGAAACGATCCGGATGGAATTTCCTTGGGTAGTAGGTCATGGCGACGCATTGCTTGACCACTATCGACCGGCATGGTCAGCGCAAGACCTTGACATCTCTACTTGTCATAATCGCGCCTCAAATGGAGCACACTTACAGCATAGCCACCAGTTCCAGTGGATCCTCAGAGGCATGCCGCCGCCCTGCATGTTCATCTTCCCCATGAAATTGTTCAAGTCGCCGTGCTCCGCAAACTCGAGGACAATGAAGTTTTTCTCGTCTGGAGGACTAGGCTTCTTTGCTGAAAATGGGGGGAGCCGGTCCCAGCGCGAGTGTTTATCGTCTATCACCCAGATCGGGAGATCTTTGCGGCGCGTAACCACCTTCTGCGGTAGGGGCTGAATCCGTGTTGTCAGCGTGAAGATGTTCTCAAGAGAGCAGAGAAGAGGAGAGAGACAGAGAGAGAGACAGATGACGAGCCATGCCCGAGACTCTGCTCGGTTAATAGAGCTAGTAGGCTCAAGCTATAAGGGCTCGCAAGACGTGGTACACGAACAAAGAACAATGAGGGAAGTGACTCACCGGGACATCCTCGTCGCCGCTGGAGTCGTATTCGTCACTCGAGTCGAGGGGTGTCCAGTCCACAGGTATTCTCTTTCGAGCCCGCTTGCCAATGCGGTCACGCGGAACTTCCTGGATTATATGCTTTGAATGGGTGAGTTTCTAGGTTTGATCGCAGCTGTTAGCCGACTCGTCCACATATACAGCACACTCCGGCCCCCCTTTACGTCCCTCACAACTCAACCGGTCGTGGAGAGACGGAAGTAGGGGAGATAGATCTGGATGTCAAAGGTTTATGGGATAACACCGTACCCGCATCATTTCCTGTTCTCTCTTTAAGCTATTACTCCTCCAGCCCTTAATCTGGACCTTGACCGCCACATCTTGGCCGTTTGCCGGACCGTCTTCGACGCGGTAATGGCAGGCGAGGCCGTTGCCTCCATAGCCGAGC
This sequence comes from Monosporascus sp. CRB-8-3, assembly GCA_004155055.1. Lineage (NCBI taxonomy): Eukaryota > Fungi > Ascomycota > Sordariomycetes > Xylariales > Monosporascus > Monosporascus sp. CRB-8-3. The sequence goes on along the minus strand of QJNZ01001170.1, from coordinate 21,832 downwards.
ACCTTCTTGTAGTGCCACGTCTTGTTCGAGCCGGGTGTCGCGCCGCCGGAGCCGAAGAACTGCTTGACGTCCTGGAGGCGACGCCAGGCCCGGCGGGCCCTCTCGCGCAACTGGTCTTCGGAGGTCGCGGCGTCGAGGTCCTCGGCCTTGTCGGAGGGCTTGAGCGGCTCCATATTCCAATGGGTACCCTGGGCCTGGAAGTCGCTCGGCGATTCACCGGCTCCCCTGTAGTGCCACGGAATCGGCATCAGGTACCAGTTCGGGTAGGCGTCCTCGCTAACGATTCCGGGCATGTTGCGCCAGTGCCACAGCCGCGTGTTCATCCTCTGCATCTCCTCGTAGTGCGCAATCTCTTCCGGTATATTGGGGATCGGAGGAGGCACCACGTTCTGGTTATCGCCCAAGCGGAACGGGCTGAACACGGCCTGTTGTGGCTGACCTGGGAAGCCATAGGCGGGTTGCATATTGTTCGCCATCCTTGCATAGGCTGACTGGAAAGCTATGTGCTGACCCTATAAAAACTCCTTATTAATCCCGATTGCTGTAGTATGATATATAATTAGCTCTAGTTCCTTGGTCGACACCCGTCTCGGTTCACGATGGTGCCGGCAATAGGTCAATCGTCTGGACGCACCCGGTCCGCAATGCTAAGCTTCGTAATATTTAAGAGGCGGATTGGACTCGACTCCATGAGTTGCGCCCTACCTGTGACAAAGGGATCGTAGCAAGAGCTGTTTTCGATCATCTAGGATAAAGACACAATGATTGTGTGAACAAAGCCATCCTCGAGGACACGAAGACCCTCCGTAGTTAAAGAAAGAGAATTTCACACACAAATCATAAAGCGATTTGACGTTTGGAACCGAAAAACGGCTTAGGGAAGTTGAATTTCAAAACTTGTGAGTGATCAATGACGCCTGTATGAAGACTACCGAGGCAAGTGGCGATTGCCTCATCCAAATCCACATCCACATACGAGAAACCGGCAAAAGATGATGATGATAATCATCGTCTTCTTTTTATAATAATAATAAGTGTCTTAGTAACGCCATGAAAAGTAGAGAATTGTGCTTTAAATTATGAATAGTAACGGGGTGTTAAGAAGAACGGCAGTAGCACTGGATTCTTACGCAACTCATCATAGGAGTTGGAATCACTTGAGGCGAGTCACATTCGATACCCTTATCCATAGTCCGTACCAGTACATACGACATAATTACATGACTACTCATTCGAGGGTAAGAATCTGACTATTGTCACCTGAATTACGTCAAACTAACAGTTTGCTCTTTCTGCTAACTGACTGCATGATATAGAGTCTGGTATAGGTGCGTTCTATATGGTAGCAACGCTACCTAGGTGTCTGATACAGTACACATATTTACATATATACATGGAGTATGGATACATTCACTGTCTGGTCATACGCGGGAGAGGTAGTTTCGAGTCAGTTGCACGACAACCCGTCGGAGCGGTAATAAGCAGCTAATGAAATAATAAGCAATCGACGGACTTCTTTCCGACTCTATAAACAACATGCAGAATTATAAGCCCTTTTACAACATGGTCGGTATGTCTGGCCTCTGGATAGTAATTTTGATGTTGTCCTCGACATGATGCATAACCTCCTGTGGTTCCATTGTTTTACATTCTGACTACAAGATGCCATGTTATATGCTGAAATACAGGATAATGAGCATACGTTGAGGTTATTCTAGCTGTCTATCTAGGTGGCAGAGGCCTTCTATATATACACAACACTGACGGGAGAACATGTCACTGTACTTGTTAGCTAGACCTTGACCCTCACTTCAACATTATAAAGATATCCAACGCAGGCTCTGGCCATGATGGATGAGCTACCTCTGACCACGAGGCGCGTTCCTTCGGCGCCACCTACATAGTTCAACTGGAATTTTTCTCTTTAAGGAACGGATAATAATGAATGGTTTAATTATCCGTGGTCTACTTATAAAATGGTATCCAACTCTCACTCTCCTTATTCGGTTCTCGTACTTGGCCAAATTACTGGGTGGGGGCGCCGGAGGTGTGCCAGGTACAACATTTTCTATTATTTATTATTGAATTAATGAATCGTTCCTCGAGTTTATCCATACAGCAGGGCCGCTCTTTCCGTAGTTATATAGCAACCAGCTAGTCTGGCAGCAGCCAAGAAATTAAGCCGGCCACCCTATCAACGAGCCACCCCTCCAACTCGCCGCCATTTCCCCATATAAATCGCCAAAATTATTATATTTCCAATAGCCCTTTAAAATTCGAATAAAAATCGCAAAAACAAGTTATTTTCGAGATTATAATTAACTTTAAATTTTTAATATTAATAAAATAACAAAGGATATTATTATAATTAAGTAATATTTTTTTTATTTTTTATATATTTAGTAATATTCCGTACTTTATATTTTTAAAAAAATTACGTAGTTACTTAAAAATAAACCTAAACATCGTATCTTAATAATTTATTATATAAATTATATAAGAAAATATTAAGTTTTAGTTTTTATTACTTTAAAATTTAATTTTTTAATAAAAGTATTAATATTTTTAAATAATATTTTTATCCGGATATATTTAAAATCTTTAATTATTAATCCGTTAATCGTTTTTATATATATATTTTAATTAATCATAGATATGCAGTTTTGTTGATTTTGTATGGGAAATAACGGCGCATTAGGCGGGTGGCTCGTTAATAGTTACCTCAGCTAGCTTAGGCCTCTTCCTGGCTCGTTCTCCGATTTTTTCAAAGTTACTTAAGTACCGTTCCATAACGCTAATAATTAACCAATTAAATCCCAAATATCCGTAACAAGCCAGCAAGGCCTAAGTTGTAGTTACGCGAAAATGTTTTCGTTTAGTAGATTTGCTTTTTTAGAAAAACGAAAATCTATAATAATTTAATAACAAGATATTTCTTGTAATTATATATACATTTTTACGATTACTTCGATTATAACTTATTATTAATATTATTCTGGTCCTAATTAAAACCCGTTTATTATTTTTAAACCTTAACGTATTTATTAACTGCAACCCGAATTTGTTATGTTATTTTTGCTTTTTTTAAAATACGACGAATCCAAATTTTCTTAGTTTTATAGGGCCACGTTTTTAGAACAAAATATACGTACGTATATATTAAGTTTCTGGTATTAATATAAGGCAGTTAATATAACGTTTGAAAATTTTATTCGTAATTAGATTTTTTGTAATAATATAAACCGATTATATAATTTAACCGTTCGGATTAGCCGGTTAATTAACGTATTAAAAAAAGAACGAATACGTAATAAGTTATTAACATGCAAAAGTTGGTAGGAGTTTATAACTTTTATTAATTAGGACCTTTTTATACGAAAATATTACGATATATTATATGGTAAGTTTGTAACTTTTACAAAAGGCCCCGGATTCTGCCATTTTTCGGAAAATTTATTATTCGATATCGATACGATTTATATTACTTTGGATAAGGGTAAACAATTTATAAAAACGCTAGTTTTTAACTGGTTTAAACTTTTAAATTAGGTAGTTATATACTTAAGAAAAAAGTAACAGTTATATAATACGAAACGGAAGACGAAACGGTTTCGTAGTAATAACGATCCGGAAATTTTTATATATCCTTTTTTTATAGTCCTAACTATTATAATTAAAATAATTTCTAAAATTAATGGCAGTTATTTGCCTTATTTATTAAGTAGGTTTTTATTATTTTCGGGTATATTACGGGATAAAATTAATATGTTAAAGGGGTTAAATATTTGCGAAAGTTATTATATGTTAAATAAAGATGTAAATCGATCATTAAAAAAAGTTAAGGTACCTATATTAATTTTTTCATAATAATACGGTTTTAATTAAAATAGGTTATACTTTATTACTAGGTATAATAAGATAATATCGTATTATAATGTCAGATATTCAGACCAATTGTTAGCTAACTGAGCCACGAACCCCTCTTGGGTCGTATCAGCGACTGTTGTTGGACAGCTTCTTATCAGGATTTATATGGGGTCCTGTCCTAGCCTAGTCTTCTTGGCTACAGGGGGCTGTATTCTTACATATAATACGATAACTTTAATATTTAAAATTATATTTATAATATAACGTTTCGATACGGTTCCGTTATACTGAATATTATTACCGTTTTTATTCGTTATTATAACCGTATCTTTAAAAGAAGGTTAAAGTAATTTATGTTCCGTTTTAATTAGTATTATAAGATAAAATAATTTTACGAAATATTATAATAATATTTAGTATTATCTAATATTTTCCGTTAATTCGTAATTAATATTATCCGGATTTTATTTTTTGTTTTTGTTAATACGTTTTATAAACGTAACAAACAAAAGTTTTCCGGTTTTCCTAAATTAAAACATATATTATATAATAAGCGCTATTCGATTTTATTAAATACAGTTAATAAAGACGAAAGTATTATCGATAGTACCTATAGTATTTATTAAAAGATTTTCCAGGTAACATATAAATTTAAAGAAAAATAATTTTATCGGTTTTCGAAACGTTTTTATTTTATTTATAAAGATTAAAAAATAACCAGTTATATCCGGAAAATATAAGCTAGTTAAGCCGAAGTAACCGATTTATATAATAAAAAACGGTAGTTTTTTTCCGTTTTTGCTTTATTTTATATATAGATAAATTTTTTATTTATATTTATACGTATTTATTAACTTGATAATATAAACGGAATATATATAACGTAAGCGATTTTAAAAATAAACCGTTAATTCTTAAATAAAATAACGTAATTATATTAAAAATCGCCGAAGTTTTATTTATTTAAGATTTTTATCCTTTATATATATAACGTTTATATATTTATATTGTTCTTATAAAAATTGCGTATCCGATACGAACTATTTGTAAAAAAAGTATTTGGCGTATACGGAATTATTAAGAATATTTCGATCGAAAATTTTTTTTCGAAAACGCAGTTTACCAAGTTTATAAAGTATATATATTCCCGGTTATTTATTGCCGAATTCAAAATTATCGCGTATAATATAATTTCTAAGTATTTTGGTTACGTTAAATAGATAAGGGAGGTATTATAGGGTTTTAATTAAAACGCGTTAATGGATAAGGATTTTTCCGACGAAAATTTTTTATTATTATTTATTAATAGTACGTTACTTAGTAATATAGATAATTTAACGGATAATTTGTAAATATTTCGTTTTTTAACTGGAAAATATAATTTATTTATGTTATTTTTTAAACGACGTAATTTTAATTAAAATATGCCGAATAAGGTTTTTTTATTAAATAGTTATAAAGTTGAAAATATTTTTAATACGGAAAATATTCCGTAAAACGATAATTTTTTCAACTTTATTAAAAATAATAATTAACCGTTAATTAATACCGTTTTTATCGATAAAGAATTTTAAAGTTATTACCGTTTTTTTTAAAAAACCTAGGTTTATTTATATTTTTCGTATATTATATAATATAACGACGTTAATTATATTAAGTAGTAAATACCGATATTATTACTTTTTTTTTATAAGGCCGGTTAATTTAATTACGGTAAAGAAATACTTTATTTCGATTAAATATTACGTTTTATAATATTAAATTAAATATTTATTAATTTAATTTTAGTATTAAGTTTAGTTCCGATAAAATTTAAGGAAAAAATATAAAAAGTATTTAATCGAAAAAGCGAATATTATAATCTGTAATTTACTAATAACTTCCGCCTGTCGAAAAATAATATATCTAACGTTAATATTATATTTTTCCGAAATTCGTTTTTAATTAAATACCGCGTTTTTTTATAACGTAAATTTTATATCCGTTATATTTTTTCGTAAAATAAGCGTTATGTTATTCGGGATTTTCGTAACGAAATCCTTAAGTGCGTTTATTTTTTATTTTGTAATTTTTAATTTGTTAAAGGATATTTATTTCGGTTTAAAAAAAATAACTGGAAATCCGAAAATATTTTAACCGCCGGCCGTAAAATTATGGAAATTAAGCTTATTAATTTTAATAATACCGTATTTATTACTGGCAACGAAAGTAAGCTTAATTGGTTAAATACGGTAAAAAACGAAAATTAATTTATAAATAGCTTTAATATAATTACCCGAAAAGCTTTTAATACCGAGTTCGTTAGGGATAATTTAATTTCGGATAATTATAATATTTTATATATAAAAGAAAGTTATAATTTTATAATATAAATTATAAATAATTTAATAAACGGTTTTAATTAAGGCGATCCGTTTTTATCGTTATCGTTATCGGATAAGTAAAATAAGGATTTATTAAACGAAAACGAATTATTATTATAATTTTTTATTTTTTTATTATTTTTATATTTTATTAAAATTAATACGGGGATTTTGTTATACCTTTAATATTAATATAATTAGGTATATTACGTAGTTTTAATTAATTGTATTTTGTTCGTATATTTTATTTATAATAATATTATATAAATTTTTCGTATTAAAATAAATTAACGTATTAATAATATTATATTACTTATAGTTAAATATATCGTATAATTTCGTATTAATTTATATATTTTATTTGTAATTAATTTATTAACTAGCGTTTTTACGTATTTATTAAATTTTTTTCATTTTGTTTTACCTTTTTTCGCGTATTATCGTAATTTATATATTAATAACTTTTTTTATATTTTCGGAATTTAAAATTTTGTTTGTTTTAAACGTAATATCCGTGTTTAAGTCTTTTTATAAATTTTTATTCGGATTATATAATAATACCGAATATTTAAGGATTACGTATAAACATTTTTCGCCGTATTTTTATACGTAATTTATATATTTATTACCCGTATAACCCCGTAAACTATAGTATTTATAAAACAGCTATATAATATATACTTTTTAATTAATCGGCCCGGCTTATAAAATTATAAACTTTTTTTCGTATTGTTTATAAAATATTCGGTTTATATATTTTTTTTTTAAATTATAAAAACCGTAGTTAATCGAAAATCTATAGTTAGCTTGGTAATTTAATAATTTATAAGGCCGGTATAATCCGTTATAACGTAAATTTTATTTTGCCGGTTATTATTATTTAAAATATTCCAAGCTATATTATTAATATTTAGTATTTATATAAATGTTACGTTTTTATATAATAAAAAGTTTTATTTATAATATAAGTTTTTCGTAATACTGCTAAATTCGTAAATTTTAATCGATTATAAAATTTTCTTAATTAATATGTATTTTTATTAATGTTAAAACGTAAAGTATTTACAGTTTTTTAATTTTTTTTTATATTAATATAACCTTATAGTATATACTTGGTATTTGAAATCGGTTACGTATAATATGCATTTTCCGTAAAAAATGTTTTATATTTTAAGATAGTCGAATGTTATGTAAATAATACGAAAACGTTTTAATTAGAACGAAATTTTAAAATACGTTATGCCGTAAGTTCTAGTAATGGTTTTTGTTGTTTTTTAAATTAGGCTTTCGTTATCCGTTTTTAAAGTTATTTTAGTAATAGTTACGGCTATTTATAAAATCAGCCTTTCGTTACCCGTCCTTAAGGTTATTCTGGTAGTGGTTCCGGTTATTTATAAAATCGGTTTTTTATTACTTATCCGTAAGGTTATTTTTAAGGGGTATTATTAATAAATTTAACCGCCTTTTTTTATTTAGCCGGGAATTTAAAGTTTACCGGGCCTATTTAACGTTTAATATTTACGGTATTATTAATAACTGTATTTAATATATCGGTAAAGTTATTTATATCCTATATTATAATAAGTATATAAAAATATATATTATAATAAAGATTTTAAGTATTAAATTAAAAAAAATAAATTAATAATAATTATTATGTTACAGGTAAATTAAATTTAGGTGTTATAATATGGTAAGATGTGGAAAGGTTTATAAAGTAGTTATAAAATAAGTAGTTATAAAGTAAATAGTAATAAGTATTAAATAGTTGTAGTAGTTTTATTTAGTATACATTTAATTAAAGGAATTTTATAGATTATATTAAGTAATTCGTAATAAAGTAAAAAGTATTATATAATTTGCATATAGTTATTAGTTTTTTTTTTATATATTATTATTTCGTTATAGGAAAAAGTATTAGTAGCTTTTAAGTTAATATTTAATAATTTATATAGATTTAGTTATTTACATATTTACAACTATATAATTTTAAAGTTTGCATATATTTTAATCCTGATTATATATATTGCTTTCGGATTTTTTTATAGCCCGTTAATTATCTGTAGGTTTTATTTATATACTATAAATCCCTTTATATTTCATATTACTATTAATAATATACCCGGATATTATTTAATATACGAATTTTACTTTATTTTATATATTTTATATTTTATATTTTTATTTTTAATCCTGATTAATTTAAAATAAAACTGGTAAATATATATTACCTTTAAATTTCCTATATATTATTACTTTTTATATAGTATTTAATATTAAGCAGTTATTATAATAATATTATTACCGTTTAATAAAGTAAAGTACGGTAATTGCGTTTATAATTTATATAGCTATATAATAAAAAATTAAAGCGTATATAAAGATATAAATGCTATTAAGTTAATTTTCGATGCGATTTATATTAATTACGGTATTAATTTCTTTAAGTTAACCTTAGTTATATATACCGTTTTTTTAGATTTTATATCGATTAAAAAATTATCTTTAATTATTATTATAGAATTATTTAATAAAGTTGCAGTATTATAAAATTTTAATAAAACGGAGTTTATTAGGATATACTGGAAAATATAATTTACTTACTGTTATATATACCTTAACGTATATTTTACTAACGATAATATCGGAGTTGCATTTAAGTGGATATTCGGGAGTTTCGGTTGCATATATATAATTTACGAAACGTTAATAGGAAACGTATTTATGTATAATAACGGCTTTTAATTCTTGTTTTTACTAGACTTAAAAAAAATGGCAAAATGGTATAAAGCTTTATTCGTTTTTTTTATTATATCAAAATATAACAATAAAATCGACGATACAAAGAATATAAATTATTAAATAATAAGTTTTTGGAATTGCGAAATAAATATTTTCCATATTATATATTTAACCGGCGTTTATTTTTTAAAAACCCGTATAATTCGAACCGCTTAACGTTTTCGAATATTTATATACGATAATAACTTATATAATATAGATAGTATTAGGAATATAATAATTTCGTAATTCCGATTAAAAGTATAAAACCGCGATATATCGTATAATATATACTGTATAAATATTATCTTTATAATGTTAAACGAAAAAAAAGTTTGCGATTATAATTACCTGGTTAGTAATTAAATAATTATATATAAAAATTAAATTTAAAGGTACCGTAATATATTTAATATTAATTCCAAAAACTTTGATAATTACTTAAAATATTTTACTGTTATTATACGGATATAAGATTTTAAAACAGAAAATTTTTAACTTTTACCCGGGGTTTTAATTATACCGACAAAAAAAAAACGGTACCAAGAAAAAAAAGGTTTATATTTTTACGCGTCGTTTATTTCGGATAACGAAATTTTAAAAACCGTAATCCGAGATATTAATAAGCCTTAAATTACCGGGAAAAACGTAACGGGGTCTTGATTAAAATCCGTTACGAAATCGGGATTTTAGATATTTCGAGCTGGTATTTAAAAAAAAACGGACGCCGGAACAGCTATATACGTAGTAAATAAATAGTTTTTTTAATATTAGCGAAAAATTATTTATATTATTTACTTACCTGTATAATCGATCTTTTATATTAATTAATTAATTTAAGCTAAGGTATTTTAAAGGTTAAAAAAGATAAGAACATTTTAAAAGTTAATATAATAAGTTTAAAAAAAAACGGAAAATAAAATTTAAGAAATTTTAATTCGGTATAATAAATCGAGGATTATAAATTAAAAAAGAATATTTATTAATGGTTACGATAAATTTTAATTTAAGATGCGTAATATATATATTCGTTAATTTTTTTAATTTAAAAGGTTTATTATATATCTGCTATAGTATATAATTAATTCGGATTAAGAAAAATTAATATTTATATATAATTTAACGTATTAGGGATTAACGAAAATAACGAATATAATAAGTAAATAATGTTATTAATAGTTTTAATTAATATTACGTAAATATATATATTTATTACGTTTTAAAATTACGATATTACGTTAAAACCGAACGTATTTTTTGTTATATATTTTAATCGGGGTTATTTAAGTTTCGTTTTTTATTTTTTAACTTAATATTACGATTAGTTTTTAACCTGTTATTGTTATTATTATCGGATAAGTACCGTTTGCTTTTAGCGCGCGATTTTTTAATTTCGATAGGGATTATTATTTTAAATTTAATTTCCGATATATTATTTAAAACGTTAAGTTATATATTATTATACTTTAGTAACCCCGGCGATTCCGGTAACGATATAAGAGCAAATAAACTATATAAATATAAGTACTGTAACGAAAATACGGTTAACAGATTAAAAGTATCAAGGAATAATAGGTTTCGCGTTAACGTTATAAATAACGGGAATAAAGTAGGTTTTTAATTAAAATCGTTTAATATACCGTAAGTTACGCGTATAATTATAAGCGTCGTTATAACCGGGGTTACGATTTTAAGTTGCGAAAATATATAAATCGCGTACCGGGTTAATGTTTGGATTATTAGGTTTATTATTAAATTATTAATTATTAGTTTAAATCGGGCGGTTGTATATAGTATGTTTTAATTAGGATCCGGTATAGTTTGTAGTGGTTTTGCGATTTTTTCCGAGGTTTATTAAATTTGTAACGCGGTAGTAATCCGTAATTTATATGGATCGGTTCGAGGTATAAGAATATAGCATTTTTATTTTCGATTAAACGAATTACGTTATTTACGAAAAGTTTTCTATATTTTCCGTAAAATAATAAATACGGCTTTTTCGTAAATTAAACGTAATATAGATAAGAGACGGTTTTTTAAAACGTTTTAATATTGCTATTTATTAAGTCCGGAAACCGTTTTAATTAATTCGATTGCGTTTTAAATTAAATAAAAACTTTAAGCTTTATTTAACTTTTTTGGGAACGTATTAAATAAGGACCGTTTAAATTTAATGGGAATAAATATTTATTTTATCCTTTTATTACTAAACGGAAATGATTGCGCAAAAAATAACTTGTTCGCCTGTTATTTATACCAGGATTTTATTATTTTTTAAGTAACTGTTTTTAGTAAACCGGTTTTTAATTGTTTTTACGTAAGTATTTTTAGATTTGGAGGTTTAGGTATATAGATAAAATTAAGCGTATATAGGTTGTAATAAAGTTTAATCGAAATAGGGTTATTAAGGTCCTTTTTTAATATAACGGTTTCGTTTTTTTTTAAATATATTAAGATTGCTTTACGTATATATTTGCCGTTAAATAACGTATGTTATTAAGGCCTTATTTTCGTCCGGTTTCGTAAATTAATATTGGTTTATTTCGAAGGTTTATAGGTAATAAAAGTAATATTTAAACCAGTCGAAAAATAAGATTAAGATTCGACAATTGTTTCGTCCTAATCGGGATTATCCGTAATAGATTGCGTATCGTTTTTTTTATTATCCGAATTTGTTACCTTGATTTTTATTACGACCTCTATATTTTTATAGGTAGTGCGGTTTTTAATTTGCCGGGCCTGGATTTTTTTCGCCATTTTAACTTTTTTTGTAATAGATAGTTCGGTTTTATATTTGTCGAACCTTTAATAGGGTACAAATAATATGGTTTGTTTATAATTAATTATATTTAGTTATTTATAACTACGAATTGTTCGATTAAATCGTTACTATAGATTTTTTATCGAAAAGCTTTTCGGTATTTTTTATTATATTATTTAATTAATATCCGGGATATTTATATTTAATTTAAAAGCGACGGTAAATATAATAATACGGATAAAATTATTAGGCTTTTTTAATTTGTTGTATATACGAGCTTAGTTACCGTAGGGCATTTTAAAGCTATAAAATTTAATAGCCGTTTTTATAGCTTTCGGTAAATATCCCCGGTTCGTTAACGTTTTAATTAAATAATTACGGATATTTATGGTTTTCGCCTTATTATTAATATAGATAATAATTTTAATAATAATACGTAAATTATTAAGTTAAGTTTTAGGGTTATTTAATAATTCGGAAGTATCCGTTATTAGGAAATTTAAATACGTTTAATTTAAACATTAACCTTTAAATATAAAAAAAATAACAATATTAATTTCGGGCCGATTAATACTAAAACGCCGGATTTCCGTTTTATAATTATATCCAGTGGGACCGTCGACTTAACGAAAGCTACCGTATTTCGCAATTTTTTTTTCTGTAATATCACTAGCGGTTACTATATACGCAAATTAATATATATAGATAAGAAGAATAAAACGTAAGTTACGGATATTAACATATTTAAGCCGGAAGTTTTTTTATTCCAATAATAAATGTACTTCGTTAATTATAATTAAATTATACTGCCGTTCGAAAATAAAATTTAATATAGTAAATTAAAATTAATTGTTCGATATTTATTTAGGATTAAAAATAATATAATTATATTATTTAGCGGTTATACGTTTATATATTTCCGGATTAAGCTTTTTCGTATTTGCAAATATTAGGATAAAAATAAAATATAATACTGTTAATACAAAAGTTCGTTATTTTTTAATTAACTTAACTAAGGGTACGATTTAAATAATGATTAAGTTAATTATTAAAAAAAAAAACTTAGATAATTAGGGATTTTTTAAAGCTTATTTTAACGACGAAAAAAATATTAAGTTTTCCGAAAACCAGATTATATACCGTATTTACCTACTCTTTCCGTAAAATACGGCCCTACCCGTTAAGTATAATACTTAATATAAGGCGAATAAACTGACGGCATAAAGTTTCCGTAAGGTTATTAGCCGTATATATAATATTAACGTATGGATTTATAACGTTTATATCGGTAAAAAACCGGTAAAATTATCGGATAAAAATAAACGTTTCGTTTTAAATAATTAGGTAATCGAAGGATTGGGGTATTTATTTTAAATCTTTTAATATATTATTTACATTTAGCTAATTAAAACGGGAATATATATCGGGATTTATTACAAGCAATTTTAAGTTTTATATATTATTATTTTGGCTTATAAGGTTATGTTGTTATTATGTTGGCTTAAGGGGGGTAAAAAGTTGTATTAAACGTTAATTGTAATTTTAAGCTATTTTTTTTCTGTAAAAATCTGGGTTTAATCCTGATTAAAACCAGACTTATATCAAAAAATAGAGATTTTAATTTTACGTTAAATTATGTAAATTATAACGTTAGGGACTTTGTAATTAGTATATATTATAAAAGTTATTATTAATAATTTTTTCGAATTTGTATAAAAGTACGTTAATTAAGGCTAAAAAATCATAACTTGCCATTAAGCCTTATTTTTAATGTTTTGTTATTTTTATGGAGATTTTTCTTAAAGAGGTTTAGTTGATACATTGGACCCTTACAGCTATTTTTTAACGGAAAGCCCTAGCCACGGCTGCGCCGCAGGCGCAGCCATAACCTCAAAAATAGGGCCTGATTTTAGTGAGGTAAGTTAATGGGATAGCCGGCTTATATCTGACATCTTATAACCTTCCGTCGGGTATGGTTTGAATCATACTCACCTTTGCCCTGAACACGAAAGGGCCTATACAAATGCCATTAGGTCTTCACCATACCTACGGACCTGATATGCCGGGTAAGCGACCATTTGGAGTGGGACCTTGGATAATTGCGCAGTCGGTGGTGGGAAGATCACCGCCAACCTGAAAGGAAGGCTGGTGATTTTTATTAATTAGAAGTTTAACGTAAGCACGACCTAGCGATCGACGTGACTACATGGATTTACGTGATAACGCTGGTCTTCTGTGCTGTTATATCGATAGTACTCAACATCCCCATGAAAGCCACTATATCTTGGGCGAATTCCTTGATAGCTAATAAAATCACAGATGGACGGAGCCAGAGCGAGAACGAAGTCGACTTCGGTTTTGCGGCTCGGAAACACGTTCGGTGATGGGTCTTTTGGAAGCGCCAGACCAGCTATGTAAGCCTTTTATTGAGCCTACATCGGATATGGAACTGATGGACTGTCTAGCCACGCCTTTCCACGGATGATGCTAGCCGACCCATGGCCAGACTTCGAGTGACAACCCAACCCCCGTCCAAGATCCCTCACACTTGGCACATCTACTGCATGGAAGGCTTGTAGCTACCATAGTCCGGGAGTTACGGCCAAGTCCTGCCCCTTGATCTCGTGGTAAATCGACGATATCCCGCTAAATTTCACCATCTTTCAGCTTTTAATTGCAGGCTTGTGCCCTCACATCAGTCCCATTGGCAGCGAGAGTTGTATCCTATTAAATCACCTGTTTGATAGCTGTAGTCTTAGACAGAGTTTGAAAGCAATGCAACCCAGCCCACTGCGTGGCCACAGTACTGCACAACCTTGGCGTGTAATCCATTCACCCGACCTCACCGATAATGGACATTCATCCATTCGAAGTTGTTGTGATGGATAATATGAATATTGTGGAGTCGAGGGATTTACTAGTCACATATATGGTATCGATACAGAATGTGGAACCGACGCGGCGAGAACCCCTATAACGCGTCACGGTACGCTACCAAAATACCTTCATCTTTACAGAAATTACTAGTAATATAAAGTACCTAAGACCATGTGTAGCCAGGTGTGGTAATTGATGTTGTATTGCTGTTGGAGAGCTAGCGTTGTAGCAGCTGGAGAAAGTTTCTATTTGCATGACCGAGCCCCACAGTCGTCAACAGCGTCAACAAGTGGCCATCGTGTGCAAAATTCCACAAATCCATCTACTGATATTAGGGGCTGGTGGATATGCTGCAATCCGTTCTACTAGGGTGTTCGGTAGAGTGGATTGCATTGTTTTCAGCCCTTGGCATAGATGGGACGTTATCATCCTTCGAGCTTGAAGATATCAACGACTTTGCGACATCGACCGAACCATTGTCTGCCTACCGGCGTCCGTTACCTGCCCCAACCGATACCGCAGGCCCAACCTGAGCAACATAGGTATTGGACTTCGAAGTATGAAAGATAGGGTCTGCGGTGGCCGAGCATTGTGTGCTATACTGATCACACATCCCTCTCGCAGGCGAGGATGCCAACAATGGGTCCCGTTCTCCATACCTCCAACTCAAGATATCTTTCCAAATCTTTATCCAGATCGCGCTTAAAGGAGAAGGCGTCGTTAGGCCTAGAGTACAGATCCTAATCCTATTCTGGATCGTATAATTGGATTTTAACGTATTTATAGCCAACTCCGTAAAAAATATGTCGCTTGTTTATTGGTAACGATTTTTTCCGGGCGCCGGCGGATTTTATAATCGATGAACTATAGGTTCTTTACCTAGGAGTTTTCGTTGGTTACGGCCCTTGAGATGCAGCCCAGGGCGCCCTTGACCCAGCAAGAGGATATGTTTATTAGGGCCTGAACGACAACGGCTTAGGGGACTAATGGCCTAATGACAACGTGTACATCAGTACATATAATAAAACTGGGGACTTACAATGTAGCATTCGTATCTATTCCAGAGCCTAAACCTGAAGAAGTTACCGCCTTTTTGGTTAACGTTATCTATATGTATAAGTGGTGATATCGTGACTTTTCCGAGCTGGCGTTAAAGCCCTTTTTTTGCAATTACCTTAGCCACTTTGCGATAATTTCGTAACGTTAGTCATTTAAAAAAAAAATAAGTTCGTCTTAGCTTAACGTTTCTGCCGTTTGGGAAAAAATAATAAGGATTCCGTATTCGTATTTCCGGATTTTAGTTTTTTTCGTAACGATATAAGCAAAGAAATTATTATTAGAAATTCGTTACCGTTATTATCCTTTTTAAACGAATTACAACTTAATCTAGTAATTAATTAACTTAATTAAAAATTAAAAAATCGTTATATAAAAAAATTTAGGAAAAACTTATAAAAGGTTTCGTAAAAACGTAACGTTTAAAAAAATCCGAAAAAAAGGAAATTACGTTTACGGAACTTAAGTTTTCGAATATAATAAAACGTTAAATTTATTAAAATTTTTATAAAACTCCTTTTTTTTATATAATAAAAAATAAATTCGTAATCGAATACCTTATTATTTTAAAGCCCGTATACGAAAACTTCGCCGTTAATATGCAGTTATATATTAAAAATCAGCTATGAAAAAGGGATACGATAAAAATAAAGTATATGGGAAAAAAAAACGGTAAATGCAGTATTTGGCGGCAATTTTATTCGAAACGAATAATAACTGAAAAATTAAAAAAAATATCCTTTTTCTACCCGAGGAAAAATAGGAAATTATTTAAAAAAAAAATTCCAATACGGTTTAATTTCGTAAAAAACCTTTCGCGAATAAAAACTTATATCGTACCGTTTTCGTTAAGGAAACGGTTACGGGAAAATTTATTAAAAAAATTAATAATAAATCCGACCTATTTAATAAAGGTAACGTTAACGATAAAAATACAACTTCGAGGGAAAATAATAATAAAACCATAAAAAGGACGATATTTTTTAAAATTAAGGCGAAAAATAACAAATTTAACCTCGATATTAATATAAACGTATCGGGCGATAAAAAAATAAGTTCCCAGCTTACGGTACCTTCGTTATAAGCTGTAGAAACGATACCGCCTTTAATTAAGCGGTAAAAAACTTTAAAAAAAAAACGGAACGAAAATAAATTTATATTAATAGGTTTTTGCAATTTCAGCCGAGTATAAGGCTTTAAAAATATAAAGAAAACAATAAGTTATTTCGTTAATAACACTACGAATAATATTAAGGTTTTTGATTTCTTAATAATTTACGTAGTATTTAGGAAAAAAAAATAAATTCTGTAATATTTAATAATTTAAAATTAAAAGAACAAAAGGTGATTTACTTAAAAACCTTAATTAATAAGGTTTAATAATCTCGGCTAAAATAATTGTATAAATTTATATATACGGAAGAGTTAAAATAACGAAAATTAATAACTTTTAAAAAATTATAGAAATCGAAAAATCTAAAAAAATATAAAAAAATTAATATTTTGTAAAAAGTTTTATATTTTAAAATAATAGTAATAATTTTTTTAACCCTTAAATTATCGTTTTCTAATAAAATTAACTTTACCTTTTACGAAAAATCGCAATTAAAAATACGAATTATAATTTTTAACTAAAAACGAATTAATTAATATAAAAATTATTATATATTTCTTATTACGTTATTAAATTTTATAACTTAAAAAATTCGGTATTAATATTTTATTATACGTTAAAAATAAGGCGTTTAATTAAAAGCTAATAAAAACTTACTAACTTAAAAATACCTAAATAAAAAATTCGAAAAAAAAAAATTTTTATAACAATTTTTAAAATACTTAATTTCTTTAAAATTTATATAGAAATTAATAATTTTCCTATATTCGAAAAAACTTTACTAAAATTATTACATATAGTTATTATTTTTAACTTAATACTTAACTACTTTTAATTCTCCCTTTTTTTCTAACGTATATACTTTTTTATAACGTAATATACTTTTTTATAAAATATCGCGTTTTTTATTAAATTAAATTTTTTTTAATCCAACCGTTAATTATCGTTATTAATTATCATTATATATTTTTAATAATTTCGTTATTACCTTAAGGTTATTCGGTATTATATATTATAAATAAATTTCCTAATTAACTCCGAAATAACGTATTTTTATTATTTTTTAAAAATTTCCTTTTAAACTTTTATAAATTTTCATTCCTTATTTACATTTTTATTACCGTTTTTTTAATAAAGTTATATAAGGTATACGCGGTATATACGAAATAAATTTATAATAACAAATTATATTCGAACGCCGAATACCGTATAATCTTAAATTTTTTCTTTAATATACCAAATATTTACTTTACGATAATTTTAATTTTTGAATAACGTATATTATACAGTTTTTTTGCTATTTCGGAACCTTTTTAATTTAACCGTTATTTTTGAAAATAATATTTAATAATTAAAAAAAAAAATAATAATTTCCGCTTAATTACCGAAATTATTATTAGCTATATAAAATTAACTTAATAACATTTTAAAACTTCGCGAAATAATATCCGCAAAAAGCTTAAAATTATATATACAGCTTTAAACGCCTGTTAATACGTAATTAAAAATTTTATCCCGTTTTATAATTACGAATACGTTTTATAAAATAAAACCTTTATAATTTCGTTATTTACATTATTTACTTTACGGAATAAAAACGTAAATATAAATACCATTTAATTACCCTGATATATTTATTAAATTGTTTTAATTTAAAATTTATTTCGATTAAAAATATAAAATATTTTATATCCGGTTATTTTACGAAATTACAAAAAAATATTATTATATATTTAAAAAACTTACGTATAATAAAATAAATAATATTTTATAAAGTTAAAAACCGATTAATTACGTTTTTTTACGTTTCGTTAAAAATTATAATATATAAAAATATTATAAATTTTTAAATAACGGAAATATAATAAATATTACCAAAGCTAATATAATCTTAAAGTTATCGTAATAAAAAAAAACTATAATTTCGTTATATATAAAAAATTTTAAATTTCCGGTTTAACCCGTTTAAAATCTTTTTAACAAGCTTTTATAAAACTTTAAAATTTTCCGAATTATAAATTTCTCTTTTTATTATAAATAAATATCGCCAATCCTTTTTCTTCTTTATTTTAACTTTTCGTAATATACGTAAAGCCCGTATAATAACGAAAATAATTATTATACGCCGAATCTATTCTTAATTCGAAAATTCCTTTATATTTTAGGGTTTATAACGAAAAAAATAACTTTAAATTAATAAATATATTATTTTATATCGTTACAAAGTATTTTATAACGTTACGAAACGAAAATAACGTTTTTTAAACGATTATTAATAATAATCGTTTAAAAAATGCCATTTTCGTTAAATTTTACTATTAATTTAAGCTATCCTAAAAAATCTAATAACTCCGGGAAAAAAAATATATTATTTTAAATATACGTTACTTATATTTAATACGCATAACGAAAATCACAGCTAAAATGGGTTAAATTCGGTATTTAACGTTTTGGCTAAATATTTCGTACCCAGAAGGTGGTGTTATTAGGCCATTAGTCCCCTTATTTTAGCCCTTAAGCCCGTTGTCGTTCAGGCCCTTAGGGATTTTAAGTTTCTGGCCTATTTAGGATCGTACTCTAATGCGATGTGGCCCATATGGGGTCTACCGAATATACGTGCAAATGCCCCGAAACTTTCCCAATTGCCCAGAGTGTCGAAGTTATACGGCTGGACGACGAAAAGATTTAATTCGGGTTTAACTTTAAAGAACCGTTTTTCGTTATCCTATAAGAAGTTTGCAGTTATAGCGGTATCGGGGTCCTTTTTTTGATTGTAGTTTTTGTCCTAGTTAATTTTGTCTTATTATTCGACGGCCTTTAGGTGCTTATTTATCGCCTGGCTCGATTTTTTGCACGCCGTTAGGAGGCTGTTATCGATTAGGTACGTTGAAGGATTAGAATCGATTTACGACCGGGCGTTAGGTTCCGGTTTGTTGCAGTACGGTGTAGCTACGGTGGAAGGCCCGTCGTAGTTTTCAGGTTCGGTAACGATATCCGTAGCGTTATTACCTATAATCGATTTTTTATTCTTGTCTTCCCAATTGTATATTGTGAAGAAATGTACGCCTGGTTGAGTTGGGCGGATAGCAGCTGTTTATATTTCGTTTTTGAGTTCCTTTGGTAGTTTGGTGAAATATGTAAATGCGCTATTGTTGGCCGCCATGTTGACTGTAGGCTAATGGTCTCCGATTTAGTGCGCGCCAACCTTCGGGAGTGAATACGAATAGTATGAATTAAATGTAAGGTGTGAATGATATGGATGGAAAGGTAAGGTAAGAACGAAATGAATGGAATGGTAAGGTAAAAGCAGCCTATGGTTTTGCCCTATGTATCCCACGGTAGATTCATGTGGAGGTGCATGTGACAGAAAGAAGCTATCTCCGATGAGTCACGTAGAGAAATCACTGAACCCAAAATGCAGCTATGGAACTTGACAACAACAACTCCGTAATCCGAATTTCAGAAACGCCGTATCTCTATGCCCCCATGACGAAGCGAGGGAAAACGTAGTTACGAAGGGTTGTTATGTCATCTCTCTCCCCCTAATAAGACGCGGCTTTCCAGATGGGAGAATAACTCAAAAGGTAGTACGCGGCCCGTACGTACGCGTCCATCTCCTTGGCCCCTACCAATTTGTACGTTAGATGCGAAACCTAGCAATACCCTGGGAGCACTAGGAGTCCTCGAGATATTCGAGCCTAGGCGATCGGCACCGGGGCAAACATTATCCTACGAGACCGCTGAATGCGGCCGACGCACGCGATATAATACGATAGCATGATGAGCAAGCGGCCCCTCCTGTATAATTGGCCCCAAATTGTGAAGGGAATTCCTGTGCTTGACTTAACGAACCCCGCCACAATCATGAATTGGAGGAGCTAGACAGAGCTAGCCTATAGATCAATCGCATCGTGCAGGTGCTGGCCAAGACAGTTAAGCCACCTTATATCCAGTAGCCGAAATATGGGAATCGAATAATAAAGAATTTGCCCGTATCAGTATCGAGCACTTGATAACGAATAGTAAAAGCTAATAATTATTCGGTTATCTAACGGGCGGTGACGGGATATACCAAGGTGGTAAGAGGTGGCTCAATTGTCATAGTCGGCGCCTGATCCTAGCAATGGTTGCGGGTATGCTGCAGAGTGTATCGCATTACGTGAAATACGGAAATGTCACTTACGCCCGGTCAATCCTGTTATACTAACTAACAGATACCCTGAAGCTTTGGAGGGATCATCAAGACATAAGGCTATAACTAGACTGTCTCTCCCTATGAGGGTCAGAACTTCAGTGTAACAGGATAGAGCTGCGACTTCTGCTCACAATGGACTATAATACAAGGTACCGGTTTGCCCGGGTATGCTGGCTACGTTTGTATGGTCATCAAAGTTACCATAGTAAGAAGTTATAAGGCCTTTAGGGCACTTTGCTGTATTGATGTACAGTCCATTTTAATACAGAATAGGGGTCAGATAAGCATTAAGCATTAAGTACGGGGGCCGAATTCGTTGTAGGGGAATTTAAGATACTCGTGCTGAAATCACTCCGTTATGTATAATATCTTGTCGATACTCGCTGATGGTGTGCCATCAGAGGCAAGACAGCAGTGAAATTATAATGCTTTTAGAAAATGTATGTAATTGGCACAATCCCGTTCGCCAGTCGACGCAGTCGGCTCTCGAGCATGTTGCCAACTCCTGTCTCGGACAGGAATCTGAGTCCGGGGCCTCCAACGATGCAAACTTACAAGATTGCCAGGGCAGTTTCCAGTGCCATCAAGTCAGATAACCGATGATCAAGGGGGTGCAAGCGAACCCCGAGGTCCCCGCTTTAACCACCACCGCCGCCGCCGCCACACTATCACGAAGTCAGTTAATCAATCTCGGGCTAGATGGAGGGTGCGATGACTTACCCCTCCGCCGCCGCCACCGCCGCCACCGCCGCCACCGCCGCCACCGCCGCCCCCGCCGCCACCGCATGGACCCCCCCCTCCACCCCCACCGCCCCCGG
>QJNZ01001169.1:0-23494 GCA_004155055.1 Monosporascus sp. CRB-8-3 | reverse complement strand
AAAAAAAATCCGTTATTTTCAAAAAAAAAAAAAAAAAAAATTAGAAATCACCAGGGTAACTTATTAACAAAAATCGTTAAATCGGCAAATCTTTTAACAAAAAGTAACTTATTACTTTTACATAAAATGGCTTTTTTTCGAAAAAAAGTTACGTAATTATACGAAACGAATTCTATCTTAAACAAAAGTTAAAAAACCAAAAATAAACATCTTTAAAAAGGAGGGATACTTACTATATAAAAGAAATAAGTTCTTTTAGCCGAAAAAAAAGGTAATAAAAAAATGCAGCTTATAACGGGTAAAAATAATCGTTATAAAAAAATTAAAACCAAAAAACGAAAATATAACGTTTATAGTAAACCCGGATATAATACGCGTACTTATAAAGAAACTATAAATACGTCTAGCGAAGAAAAATCCGATTAATTTATATTATTTTAATATATTATAGTTAATTGATTTGAATTTTTTATCGCGAGGTGCCAAAAAGCGGCTCGCGAAATAATTTAGCTCGCAAAGTAGTGTAACACGTTAAAGAAAATAATTATTTAAAAAACCGATTAACTTTTAAAAGAAGTAAAACAAATCCTTATATACTTTTTAACTACTAATTAAAAAAATACGATAAGTATTTCGCCTTACCTCTTAAGGAATTTATTTATTTTAAATATAAAATTTACGATATATATATTTAATCTTATTAACAAATTTATAAATTATAAAATAACGGTCCAGGGCGATAAAGTATACATAAAAAACAACTTTGTTTTAATTAAAAAGACGGGGAAATAAATATATTACTTTAAAGCTTTAAAGGCTCGAAAACGTTTCGTTTATACGACGTAACTTATTACGAAAATTTCGTATATAACTTAGTATCTTTCCAGCAGTTTCGAAAATTCTTTTTTAGTAAAATAACCGAAAAATTAATAATTTTATTCGAAATAAATATAATTAAATAATTATTACGTTAATAAATAAATTCGATTAATTTATTATCGAAAATATTAATACGACGGTTATATACGTAATTTTTATAATTTATAAACGAAATATTAACTTATAAATAATAAAATTATTACGAACCGGTAACGGTATTATATAATACTTAAAATTACGTTATTTAAAGCCCGAAATAATCGCTTAATTATAATTCTATACGTAAAAAATCCGTTTTAAAATTTTTATAATAATCGAATATTAAGTATATAATAAGGCGAAAACTAAAAGATAAATACGTTATAAACCGAAAGAAAAAACTTTCCGATTAAAATAAAGAATTACCGTAAAATTTATAAACTTCGAAAAAAACCCGGAAAAATATAGATATACTATATTCGTTACCGATAAATATTAAGGTTTTATTTAAAATATATACTTTAAACCCTGAAAGTAAAATATATTAATTAACGCGTTCCGATATTTTATTTTAAAAATCTTAAAATATTACCGATTTCGAAATATATTATAATAGCTTTTTTTAATATCAGACTTAAGTTTTTAATACCGTATACCTAAACCTAAAACGGGGATATAAAGTATTTAAAAGGTATAATTAAAAAAAAACGATTACGATACGAAATAGCGTTAAATTATTTTCGTTTTTTATCGTATATATTTTTAAAGTAATAATATATTTATATAACCGTACCTTTAAATACGTATTTCTTTTAGCAAAGTTTATACGAAATTTTTTATATTTACTTCACGTATAAAAACAGTATTATAATACTTAATTAAATATTTTAATAAGTTTATTTGCAAATATACGGTTATATAGCTTACGTTATAATAATTACTGTTATAAAAAAAATTAAAAAAAATTAAAAGTTAAATTTTAAAATATAAATTAATTTTTTTATTAAATATCGATTGACGAATATATACGAGATTTTGAATTTGTTAATTAATAAGGTTATTATTATTCGAAAAGTACGGTTTAACGAAAAAGTTATTTTTTAAGTAATATTAAAAATAAAAAAAAACGATTGTTTTTACGTTACGAAAAATAAGTTTAAAAATTTATTATAATAAGTAAAGTTATTTAATTAGGCTTAAAGCTACTTATATATATATATATATATCTATATATGGCCTAATAGCTTAGTAGTCGCGAGCCTGGGTATCTTTTTCAATTGCGACAGGCTTAAGTACCTTGTTTTGGTTAATTTTAAGAAATAGTTAGTTCAAATCCAGCTTGGGTTACCGTTCCTTTAGGTGGCGCCAGCCTAAAGGAGCTGATTAATTGGAGCTTTGGCTCCGTTACCGTATCGGCGACAATTGAAGGGTAGCTGGGGGCTTTAGAACCAGGTACGATTAAGGGCGTTAGGAACTAATTAATCAATCGGGTGTATCTTACCGTTAATTGCCGTATCACATAACCCGTATTACGTTTTTCCGGCTTTTAGCTAAAAAGGGACGGTTTTTAAAAAGGTGCTTCCCGGTCGTATTTGTGCAGAACCATTTATGTATATATATGTAATAAACGGATTAGCTGTATGTATATATATAGCTAGATATTACAATAGCACTTTACCTTGTGTATATATATATATATTTAAAAAAAAAACGAAAACTTAAACGGGATAATTTAATTACCGGATAAATAAAAAGGATAGTTTTAAAGTAATATAAATATTAAAAACGTACGAAATAAAGAAAAATAAGCTTATTTATATAGAACTAATTACTTTTATATAACCGTTAAATTCGAATTATTTTCGTCCTTTAAATTATTACCGTTATTAACGTTTACGTTAATAATTATTACGATTAATACGTTAACGAAAGGAATAAAGGTAACTTTAAGTTTTTATTAAATTGTTTAACTTAGTATAACGGTAAAAGATAAAAATACTTTACGGGTTATAAACGTAAGTTTTCCGTATATTTCGTATCGAAATAGTATTATTTAAAACGATTATAAAATATAATTTTTTTTTAATATAAAACGGTTAATTTATTTTAGAAGTACGATCGATAACCGGCTAGTAAGCTGCGAAAATTTAGGGAAATTAATTACTTAAAGTACGAGTTATTTTAATCGGAAAAGCTTTAATACGTTAATATATAAAAAAATACTTAAATAGTTAAACCGGGTATATAGGCGCGATTTACCGTTATTGCCGTAAGGTTATAAAAAGCTAAGTATATACCCGTTAAAAGAAATATTCCGTAAAATCGAAAAGGTTTATTTATAAAGTTATAAAAAAAATGCGATTTTAGGAAATAATTAATTCATTATTTATTAAAAAGAAAGAAGATCTAAAATATAAATAAGTATATATTTATAAGTTTAATAAACATAACTAATTATAAAAATATAAGGTTTGCTTTATTATATAAGGTAATTAATAATTTAAAGCCGTTTATAATAATATATATATATTTACCTTAATTAAAAAGTCGTTTAAAACGTTAATTCTTACGATAGTTAAGTTCGATTTAAAACTTAACTAATATAACGTTATTAACGCTTTTATTAACGTTAACCTACCTTACGAAATATATATAAAAACGCCTTTAAAATACCTTTAACGTAGGAATATTTTCCTAATTAAAAAAGCTTTATATAACTTAAAGGAATTGCTGTTATTATAGCAGAGAGACTTTACCGGGATGCTTAACAAATTAGGACTTAACCTTGTTCCTTATATACTTTGTTATTTTATTCGTTAAAAAATACTTATTTTTTTATGGATAATATCGTAATAATATATCGCAAAAAAGATTAAAATTTCGGTAATTAATTAAGTTAATAAATACGAAAACGGTATACCTTTATCATGGGTAAAGATTTATAATAGTATTTTAGTATCGAAATAATTAGAGATAAAATTAAAAGAAAAATTTCAATATCTTAATTCGATTTTATAAATAAATTAGTTAATTTAATCCTTAAAAAATGTTTAAATAATTTTCTAGATATATTAATAATAAACCTCGAACTATTGTTAAATTTTGATTTAATTTATTCAAGATTTATTAATTAATATTTAAAAGAGATTAATTTAATTTTATACGTAATAATTAGTACGCGACTTTATATATTCCTTATCGTATTCCGATTAACCCGTTTTAATTTAAACCTTAGCGATATATATTATAAAGCTATTAATCAAATGATATTATACCTAATTAAAACTAAAACGTTATCGTTATAATTCGAAAACGAAAATTTATTAAATATTTAAAATGACGCTTTTTTCGCAGATAATACGATTAATCGAAAAAACTTTTAAATTTACGTTATAAAGTTATTTTAAAAAAATAATAAAATAGCGAGTAAATAAATAAGATATAATAATTACTTTTATAATAAAAAGGGAGTTGTTAATTTTTACGTAAGCTACAAAAAAACTTTATTTAATTTTCGATTAATTAAAAAGTTAAAAATTACTATAAATACTAAATCGTTAAATATATAATATGATAATTAATAAATTATAGGTCTTGTTAATACCGACGTTACCTTATTATAAACGAAGTTACGATACGTAAATATATATAATTACTGATTACGAAAAGCCGTAAAAGAAAATTTAATTAAAATAAATTATACGTTTATAAGTAATATACTAGTTAATAAATTAACTAATGCCATATTACGCGAACTATTTAAGGACTTTAAAAAATAGCTAAAACTAATAAATATTACGAAAACTTTCGAATAGCGGAAAAATACCTGACGAATAATTTTAAAGAAAGAATTAGTTAATTAATTTAATTTAATTACCGGAAAAAAAGTTAAATAAAAAGCTATAATTCTAAAAAGTAATAATACGTAACGATTAAGGTTAAAAATACTTTAAGGCGTTAAAAGAGTATTTTAGCT
Source organism: Monosporascus sp. CRB-8-3 (assembly GCA_004155055.1). Lineage (NCBI taxonomy): Eukaryota > Fungi > Ascomycota > Sordariomycetes > Xylariales > Monosporascus > Monosporascus sp. CRB-8-3. The sequence continues at coordinate 18,660 of QJNZ01001169.1, read as the reverse complement.
AGTAAGGGGTATTAAACGCACCCTATATACGAAAGGCTCCCTTTAATCGGAAAATATATATTCCGTTATTAAGCTATAAAAAAGTTGTACGCATACGAAAAACATACGCAAGTTAGCCTAATACAATAACATAACTGATATCCCCTATATCTGATAAATATCAAGCAGGAAAAAAAAGACTAGGAATTTTAAACTAATGACCTTTTTTAACTTCGATTAATTTTACGGCTTTTCGAACTCCTATTAATTTAAATAATTAAAATATACCGTGGAATTCCTATTATAAAAAGACCCGTACTCCGTAACTGTAAAATCTTTACGGAAAACGTTTTATTTAAGATTCCTAAACTTTATAACACTTTAAAACTATTAAAAAATATCGATATTTCCGTTAATCTTATTAATTTTTCTGAAAGAAATCGGACTTTACATTTAATTTTCGGATATACTCTAATTTATGCAAGGTCGTTGGGTTCAAGCCGTATTATCCAGGCTGAGCTAAAGATACGAAGTAATTACACCAATAATTAACACGATAAATACTCTATCCAGTATCTTCGAACACGGCAACTATCAATGGTTTTCACGGTAAATACCTTAATTTATAAAAATAAATGTAATTAAAATATAAATTATCTAATAACGGATAATATCGGCCGTATAAAGAAACTATTAGAAAAACTAGATATAAATAGTAAAATTTTAAAAAACTTCGAAATTTAATTTTTATTTCGATATAAGGAAAATTACGAATCATAATTTATCCGGTTATTTCGAATTGCGAAAACTGTTTAAAATTCTGTTAAAAATAGTTATCGATATAAATATAACTAGAGAGTTTAAAGTTAATTTAAAGTAAAACGTTAACGAAAAGATTAAGTTTTAAAAAAGCTTAGTAACTAAGATAATATAATCTATTAATTTATTTAATTAGGTTATACGGTTACGTCCCTTTTAAGAAGAATCTTTCTTTTATAAAAATCCTTTTTTAAAGAATTTATATATTATTTTTCAGACTTTTATTATTAATAGAGTTCGTTTTATAAATATAGCGGCTTTTTTAAGATAATTAATTTTATATAATATATATATATGTATATTTATATTAAGAAATAAATTACTTAATTATTACTATTAGCGAGTTATATTAATAATCTTACCTTTTCTTGATCACTTTTATAATATATAAAAAGTTAACTATATATATATAGCCGATATATTTAATATATAAATATATATATTTAAATCTTATAAACCTAACCGGAAAGTACTTTAAAAACCGTTTTTTTAATAAGGCCGGGTAAAACACTTAATAAGAATTTTTAATGATGTAATAACTTTTATATTACGTACTTACTCTAGCTAATTAATTTCTTAAGCTCTTAATTATAATAAGCTTAAAATCTCTAACTACTTAATTATTACCGATACGGTAACGGAACTAAAGCTATAAATAATTAGCTTTTTAAACTAGCATTCCTTAAAAACCGATATGTTAAATAAATTCGAACTAACTAGTAGTTATAATTAATTACGCAAAGGTATTTAAGCTTATTAAAATTAAAAAGAAGCTACCTAAGCTTACGACTACTAAGCTATTAAAACTTGCCTGTTTTTTTAAATAATATTTTACAGTATTTTCGTAAATGAAAAAAAAGGGAATTAATATAGCTAAAGAAAAAAAGAAAGAATCGGTATAAGTATAACTAAACTAATCTTAATATTTAATGAAATCGTTATTAAAATAAAATAGAATAACTAGTCGAATATTTTAATATACCTTATAATATATCAATAAACATATTTAAATATTATTATTATAATCCTTTTATAAATTAGCAGTTTAAATTTATAATACGTTTTTAGTTAAATTAAGGTCGATTATCGATAACATAATAGAAAAAGGTAATTTATTTTAATAAAAATGTCAATTTATCTTAGTTAATAATATAGATAATTTAATATCGAATAGAGTTAAATTATTGTCGAAATATATAAGGTTATTAGGTTTAAGCCTTATTATATAAACTAAAATAAAGATACGAAATAAGTATATTAATAATAAATGTAATAAATATAATACCTAATATTTTCGAATACGGTAATTATTCTAAATCTTAACGGTTACGATAAATTATACGTTTCGATTTCGAATAACCTTATTTAAAAACCGATTATTACGTAATGCCGATAAACTTTAACTTTAATAAACCTTATACCCTTTAACTAGATTAATAAGGGTGGTTTTTTAAAGAGTAATATGGCTTAGAAAGTATTAAGCTTTGCGTAATAAACCTGAAGTTCGTATAAAATAACTTTATAACTCTTTATCGGTTTTATAATTAAAAGAATTAAATATTAACTAGAGTAAAAAGCTAAAAACTCTAGATTAATTATATATTTTAACATCGATTGGTTTAAGGTACCTTTTCGAATTCTTATTAATTAAAACAGCTGAAATATAAGGGGTAATTCTTATTATAAAATACCAGTTTTCCATAATTATAAAATCTTTACGAAAAACATTTCGATTAAAATACTCGAACTTTATAAAGCCTTAAAACAAATTAAATATATTAATAGCTCCGTAAATTTTATTAACTTTTTTTTAACACGATTTAATTTATAACGGCGGAAATAATTAATCTGTACGTAAACTTATATTAGAAAATAGGTAGCTTATAAAGAAAATACTTGAGAAATTAAAGAAAAACGAAGCTTAACTTCTAAAATAATATAAAGTGGAAAATTAAAAACGATGACTTATCCGGTTACTCCGGATTACGAAAAGGTTAGGTTTTAATAAAGCCTAGTAACTAAAGTAATATAGTTTATTAATTTTAATATAAAATATAAAAATTAAATAAATATTTCTATTTAATATATTATTAATTTAATATAATTAAAAAAGGGTATATATATAAGGTCGTTAGGTTTAAGCCGTATTATCCAAGCTAAGCTAAAGATACGAAATAATTATACTAATAATTAATACGATAAATATTTTACTTAATATTTTCGAATACGGTAATTATTAATGGTTTTTATGGTAATGATAGATTATACGCTTCGGTTACGAAAAGCCTTATTCCGAAACCGATCGCGCAATGCCGACAAGTTTCGACCCTGATAAACCTTATGCCCTTTAGCTAGTTCGGCAGGGGGAATCTCCTGGAATACAATAACTTAGGAGATGTTAAGCTTTTCGCGGTAAACCTTAAGTCCGTATAAGATGGCTTTGCGACTAAAAAGAGTATATATATCTTTAATTTAATTAACTAAGGTTGAAGCGTATTATATAGATTAACTTAAAAATACGAAATAATAATAATAATAATTAATATAATGGATATTATACCTAATAATTGCGAATACGATATAGATTATAACTTTTATAATTAAAATAAATTATATTCCTTAATTTCGTAAAGATTTATTTTAAAGGCGATAATTAAACCCTGGTAAATACGTAATTTCTCGATTAATATCGGCTTAGGAAAATTACTTACGTAATACCGATAAACTTCGACCTTAATAAATTTTATACCCTTTTACTTTACGGATTAAAAAAAAGATTCTTAGAAATTAAAGAATAACTTGAGAAATATTAAGGTTTTTACGGTAGACTTTAAATTCGTATAAAATAACTATTTTATAACCTTTTACTAATTTTATAATTTTGTTAACTTTAATCGAATTCATAGTGTTTCGAAACTTTATTAATTAAAATAATTAATATATACCCGTTAACTAGAAATGTAAAATCCCAATACTTCGTATTTTCGAGATTTTAATTAAAATAGTTTTATTTACGTTATTTTATTTAAATAAAATAATCAGATAAATAAGATTTATCTACATTTTTATCTATATTAATAACTTTTTTTTAGAAAAAATTAAATTTATTACGGCGGAAATAATCGGTTTTTATGTAACTTTCTACTAAGAAATATCCGATTTATACAATAATTATAATAAATTTAAAAACTTCGAAATTCGACTTGTAAATCAATACTAAAAAATTATAAGCGATAATTTATCTAGCTACTCCGAATTATAAAAAGGTTGTAAAATTCTATTAAAAGTCGTCATCGATTAAAGCTGTAAAAAGGTTAAGTTTTAGTAAAACCTAGCAACTAAAATAGTATAATTTATTAATTTATTTGATTAGGTATACGGCTACCTTTTCTTTTAAAAGAATAACTATTTTTCATATATTACTTTATTTTTAAATAAATAAAAATATTAGAAAGTAATATATAGTAAAGACTTCGAGGTATTTTCGAAATATATAATTATTTATTTATTAAAAAAGCTACTATTTCGTTCGTAAGTTTAAAAGATATAATAAAGTATTTAAATAATTCGTAATTTATTTTAACAATTATTCTATATTTATTACTTATTTTAATCCGAATTTAATTATAGTTTCTTTATAAATTTAAAGCCGTATTTCATTTAATTTCGTAAAGGCGGTTATTTATTTTTATAATTAAAGATTTTAAAGATTTATTTTTAATCGTATTATAGTTAAGTTATTAATAGTTAATAATATATTATAATTTCCAGTTCTATCTAACTATAAAAAATATCAAATAATTTACTAACGATTGAAATTCTTATTTATATCTTATTTTTAATTTCTTATTTAAATAAATTGAATCACATATACGCCCGTTTAATTTAGAATACAAATAAATACACAGTTTTACCGTTTTTAAAAGTTATTTTATAGTTTAATTCGTTATATTTTAATAATTTTATCTTAAGTCTTTGTTTTGAAAAGTTATTTATATTTATAATATTATAATAATATTTTAATTTTTATATTAGTCTTTTTTTCGAGCTATGCTGATAAATTAATATTTATTTAATAAAATCCTATTTTAAAGCTTACGATAATACGTTTTATTTTTTAAGTAGTAATGTCTATTATATCCTTAATTTTATATGTATCGTTTTTATTAATTATGTATTAAGATTTAGTTTTTTTTGTTTTCTTTTATCTTAGAAACTAAATAGAAGTTTACTTAATGAGTTTTTTTAGTTAATTAGGCGGTTATAATGGCGTAATTATAATTTTCTAAGTATTATAACGTATTTTATTAATAAAATTATATCGATATTAATGATTAAATTTTAAAAAAGATTTTAAAATAATTAACTTTACGTTTAATGTATTTACTATCGTAAGCGAATTTTTCTTTCTGTATTTTCGACTTTATAAAGGCCCTTTGTTTTCTTTTATAGTAATTTTAATTAATTTATTACTTTTAAATTAATATAATTTAAAGATAATATTTAGTAGTTTGGTTTTATAATATAATAAACCTTTTTAATGGATTATAATTTAATCTTCTTTTCTTTTTATTATTGTACGGCTTTTTTATAGGTAATTTTTAAATTTTATACTTTCGAGTAATTTCCGTAATTTCGTTAGGTTAGTTTTATTTTAGAATTGTAATGTTTTAAACATTTTTTCATTCGAATTCTTTATTTCTAAAATTACTTTAATTATTATTAAAATTATCATTTATTATCGTAAAAGGTTTTTTATATAGTATAATTTTCCGAATTTACTTGTTATTAATCTTCGCAGTTTCTAATTTTTAAAATGTTTTTTTCCGGGTTAATAATAAACGCTAGTTAAAAGTTTAAATTAATAATAATTTTTTAGCTGTATTTCTTTATCGTCCGCTGGATTAATTCCCTTATATTTAGTAATTATACTATTTTTTTTAATAATATTGAAGAATTTTTACTAAATAAACTTTTTCATATTTCCAGTTTTTAACGTTAATTCTTTTATCCATGTTATTTTAAGTTGTTATTATTATAAATATATAATCTTCCAAACGATATATTCTTATAATCCTAATTAATATCGTATTAATAACGCGGATAGTTAATAATATCAAGTTTCTCGTACCGGTTAATTTTTTCTAAGCATAAAGTCTTATCTTAATTATAATATTATTAAATTTATTTTTATATACTTTACGTTATTTATAGCTACCGTTAATATTTTTCTTTTAGATTTATATTAAAGGCGTTTCGGTATTTATGAATTCCTCTTATTTTTTATAATCATTTAATTATTATATTATTATATATCGAAACAACAAAATGTATCATTAATTCACAATTATTTAAAATAATGTTTTAATTTTCTTAAATCCTTTATTAGCCCCTTCCGATATTTAAATTCGAAATATATTAATTTTCTTTTTTTACGTTATTTTTTAAGATTAAGGTTTGATTATTAACTTAAAGTTTTTTAAATACAGTATACTGAATAACTATATATCATGATTTATTATAAGTATAACATTTAATCTACTTTTAATTATATCGTTAAATCGCTTTTATTTTTATAAAATCTAGTTAAATTGTAAAAGAAATAAAATACGCATTACGTTTTTGCGGTTAGTTAATTTTGTTAACTGTAAATTATAAAACGTATTTATCTTTTTAAATCGTTGTTTAAACTACCCTTTATTTGTTTGTATAACGTCGGCGGTATATTTTCTTTTTTAAAATAATAAACTATTCGAATTTAATAATTTAATTCTTAATTTTTTCCTGTAAGCTTTTATAAACTATCTCGATTAAAATTTGATTTTTATTTTTTATTTATCCTACTTAAATGATTACATTTTTAAACATTATTCTATTTTTAAATATTAATCTTTTAATATAAATATAAGATATAAGATATAACGGTACGGTTTATATTAAAATTCTCGTAATTAACGTAACTGGAAAGAATTTCTTTAATAAATTCTTTTATATCGTTTTTATAATAACTCTAAAACTTTTTAATTTTAATTATGAAAATATCAATTAAATTATAAATTCGGAAGTTTTAGTATTTAACCTTTTAATTTTAGTTAAAATTTATTAAGTAATAATAGCCTAGTTATTTAATATTACTTACAATTTAATAATATTAATTAATTAAATTATACGGATGATATTTATAAAAATATCTTAAAAATTTAAAGAATAAAATATTAATTATATATAGTAATAATAAATAGCTAAAAATATTTTATGTAACTAAATATATTACAAGGTAATATCATTTACATTCTATGTATAATAAATATATATTTTCTTTTCTTAACTTATAATCCTTTAACCGGCTTAATCGTTATAATAATAATTAGGTCTATTTAAATCTAATTAACATCTGTAAATTAATTCTTTAATTTAACCGGTTTAAAACGTTTAATTTTCCTTAATCTAATTAAAACTATTTAATCTTTTAAACTAGATATATAATTCGAAATTTTACATCTAAGGTATGTTTTATACTTTCCGACAATTTATTAATCGGGCTAAGCTATTTAGTTATAACAGTTACTATAATAATCTTAAATATATTTTAAAACCGGCTATAAATATAGTCTTGACTAATATAAATAATATAATATTATATAAAATTATTTATATATGTTAGCAGTTAGAGTAATTAAATATAGGAATCTAGGATATAGCGCATAGTTGTTTCGGGAAAAACTAAAGAAATCTAGGGGCGATCTGTTAAATATAAAGGACGTTAGTTATGTTGTTATATTAGGCTAATTTGCGTATGTTTCTTGTACGCGTACAACTTTTATATAGCCTAATAACGGAATATATATCGTCCGATTAAAAGGAGCCCTTTCGTATATAAGGCGCGTTTAGTACCCTCTGCTAGCTAAGATACCCTTTTAACGCCTTAAAGTATTTATAGTATTAATCGTTATATATTCTTATTTTTTAAAATTATAACTTTTTATTTAACCTTTCCTCCGGTAATTAAATCCCTATCATTAGCTAATTTCTTTTTTAAAATTATTCGCAAAATATTTTTCTACTATTTAAAAGTTTTCGTAATATTTAGTAGTCCTAGTTATTTTTAAAATATTTAAATCATTTAAGTTATAAGGCTTTAATTAATCTATTAGTAAATATATTATCTATAAACGTATAGTTCATTTTAATTACATCCTTTTTTGTAATTTTTTATAATTAGTAATTATATATATTTACGTACCATAATTTAGTTTATAATAAGGCGATATCGGCGTTAATAAACCGTATAATCCATTAATTATCGTATTATATATTTAATCGTTTAATATTTAAAAAAAACTTTAAATTCTTTAATTAACTATTAATTAAATTAAGTTTTTTTATAACTTACGTATAAAATAATAATTCCGTTTCGATTATAAAAATAATTATTATATCTTATTAATTCGCTTATTATTTTATTATATTTTTAAATAGCTTTATAACGTAAACTTAAAAGATTTTTCGATGAATTATATTATCCGCAAAAAAAGTACCGTTTTAAATATTCAACGAATTTCCGTTTTCGAATTATAACGTTAACGTTTTAATCCCGATTAATTATAATATAATTTAATTAGCAATTTTATAATATACGTTATTAAAATTTAGGTTCAAACGGGTAAATTAGAATCCGGTAAAAGATATATCGGGTTACGTATTAACTTTTACGTAAAAAATCAATCTAATTTTTAAAAAATATTTTTTAATAAACCTTAAATAAGTTAAATTAAAATTTAATAATAATTTAATATTAATTATAACCGTTTTTAAAAGTTATTTAGATTTTTGAAAAAAATTAAGTTAATAAGCTTATTTATAAAGTCGGATTAAAATAATTAAATTTTTTAATTAAGTTTATTTTTAATTATTTCGATACCGAAAAACGATTATAAATTTTTACCCGTTATAAAGACATACCGTTCTCGAACTTATTACATTACTTAATTAACGAAATCTTAATTTTCCTTTTAATAAATAAAACAATAAAGTTTATAAAGAACGGAGCTAAGTTTTAATTTCTTAAATATCTCGGTAAAATCTTTCTACTATAATAATAATAACTTTTTTAAGCTATATAAAACATTTTTAATTAAAAAAGCTTTCCTACGTTAAGAATATTTTAAAGGCGTTTTTATATATATTTCGTAAAATAAATTAATGTTAATAAAAATATTAAAAGCGTTATATTATTTAAACTTTAAATCGAATTTAACCGTTATAATAATTAAGGCTTTAAATAATTTTCCAATTAATATAAATACGTATATATTACTATAAACGGCATTAAATTATTAATCGCCTTATACGATAAAATATACTTTACATTTCTATAATTAACTATACTTATTAAATTTATACATATATACCTATATATACTTTAAAACTTATATCTCTTTAATAAAAAATTAATGAACTATTTCCTAAAATCGTATCTTTTTATAACTTTATAAATAACCCTTTTCGGCTTTACGAAAAATTACTTTTAACGGGTATATACTTAGCTTTTTATAGCCTTATAACGGTAACGGTAAATTACGTTTATATACTTAATTTTATAACGTAAATACTTTTTTATATATTAAAATATTATTACCTTTCCGATTAATATAACGTATATTTTAAATAATTAATTTCCTTAAATTTTCGCAGCTTATTAGCCGGTTATCTTGCGTACTTATAAAAGAAACTAAACGTTTTATATTAAATATAACTTCCTATACCCTATATTCGTTTCGGATAATACCTTTTTAACACGGAATAAATAAAAGGCTTACGATTATTACTCGTAAAGTACCTTCGTTTTTTATCGTTATTTTAAGTTAAATAATATAAAGAAAACTTAAAGTTATTTTTATTCCTTCGGTTAACGTGATATTTATATCAGTTATTAAGGTAAACGTTAATAATAATAATATTCTAGAAACGGAAATAATTCGAATATAACGGTTATATAAATATAATTAATTCTTTATAAATACGTTTATTTTTTTATTCCGTACGTTTTTACGTTAATATCTTTTTAAAAAAATTATTTAGTCAGTAATTAAACTATTCCGTTTAAGTTTTTATTTGTTTTAATATATAAATTGAATAATTATTATTTTAATTAGCTATTTTTATTTATCGAGATAACTTTCATAATTTTTTTATATAATATATAAAAAAGTTTTTTTAAGTTTTTAATATTACTTAAAAAAATAACCTTTTCGGTAAATTATACGTTTTAAATAATAATAACCTAATTAATTAATAAGTTTCAGATCTTGTAGATATTCGTAAATCGGTAATTATTTAAAAAGTTAATTTATATTTTAAAATTTAATTTTTAAATTCTTGTTTTATAGCCGTAATTATTATAACGTAAGCTATATAGCCCTATATTTGTCAATAAATTTATTAAAATTTCTAATTAAGTATTATAATACCGTTGTTATACGTTAAGTAAACATAATAAACCTCGTAGTGGTTTTGCTACAAAAATACGTATTTAGAAATAGAGTTATATAAATATATTACCGTTTAAAAAATATACATAATTAAAAACGAAAATAACCTAACTATATTTCGTATCGTAATTGCTTTTTCTTTAATTATACCCTTTAAATATTTTATACCCCGTTTAAGACTTAGGTATAAAATAGTCAAAATTTTAATTTAATATTAAAAAAAGTTACTATAATATATGTCGCAATTAATAATTTTTTAAAATTTTGTTATTATATTTACTTGTTTATTAAATAACTGTATTTTAGTTTTTTAAAACTTTTAAAAAATATTCGAACGTTAAAATTAATCTATTTTACTTTCGAGTTTAAAAATAAATACTTTATATAAAGCTTAAGTACTTATCGGTAACGAATATAACGTATTTATATTTTTTAAGGCTTTTTTCGAAATTTATAAAATTAATAACGATTTTTTATCTTAATCGGGAAACTTTTTCCCTCGGCTCGTAATATATTTACTTCCTAACTTTCGCCTTGTTATATACTTAATATTCGATTATTATAAAATCTTTTAAACGGATTTTTATATATAAAACTTTAATTAAGCGATTATTTTAAGCTTTAAATAAGTTAATTTTAAATATTATATAATACCGTTATCGGTTTATAATAATTTCGTTATTTATAAATTAACGTTTTATTTATAAAATATAAAAATTATATGCAAGGTTGTTAGGTTTAAGCCGTATTATCCAGGCTAAGCTAAAGATACGAAATAATTATATTAATAATTAATACGATAAATACTTTACTTAGTATTTTCGAATACGGTAATTATTAATAATTTTTACGGTAATAATAAATTATATGCCTCGGTTACGAAAAGCCTTATTCCGAAACCGATTATTGCATAATGCCGACAAGTTTCGACCTTGATAAACCTTATGCTTTTTAGCTGGTTCGGCAGGGGGAATCTTCTGGAATATAATAATTTAAGAGATATTAAGTTTTTCGCGGTAAACCTTAAGTCCGTATAAAATGGTTGCTTTGCGACCTTTTGCCAGTTTTACGATTTTAACCTCGATCGATTTTATGATTTTTCGAATTTTTATTAATTAAAACAATTAAAATATGCCGGGTAATTCTTATTATAAAATACCGGTATTCCGTAATTGTAAAGTTTTTACGGAAAACGTTTTTTTTAAAGTTTTTAAGTTTAATAAAGCTTTAGGACGAATTAAAAATATCGATATTTCCGTTAATTTAACCGATTTTTCTTAAAAAAATTAAATTTTGCTTTTAATTTTGGAATATAATTTGATTTATATAAGTAAAAGTAATTAAAAGTTAAACGATTTTATAGTAGAAAATATCGATTGTATAAAGAAATTGTTAGGAAAGCTGGATATAGGTGGTAAAGGGTTTAAAAATTTCGAAATTTAACTTTTAGTTCGATATAAGCTGGAGGATTATAAGCGATAATTTATCCGGCTGTTCCGGATTACGAAAATTGTCCAGAATTCGGTTAAAAATGGTCGTCGATAGGGGTATGACAGGGTAGTCTGTGAGAAGGTTAAGGCTTGGTAAAGCTTAGTAACCGATATTATAATCTATTTATTTGTTTAATTTTATTTTACGGTTACGTCTTCTTTAAGGAGAAATAAAAATTATATAAATAATTTTTACATTAATATTTTCGGCAATAAATTAATTAATTTTATTTACTAATATAATAAGTATTTAATTATTAGTTTTTCGGTTATTTTATAAATACCTTTTTCTGGAAATTACCGGAGAAATATTAAGTTATATATAAAGTTTTCGTAATAGATTACGTTATATAAATGTAACGTTTTCGTATTACTGAAGTTTCGAAATATTATATTTACCTTTCCGTACTTCTTAATTAGTACGAAATTATTATTTATATATACCTTATCGTTTTATACGATTAGTTTATAATTCAAAAAATTATTAATAAGTTTAAAAATATATATCGTAAATTTTAAGTTTAAAATAGACGAATTTTTGACAGGGTAAAACGCGGCGTTTATTATATTACGTTAATTAAAATCCGTTTTATCTCCTTTAAGAATTAATTTATTTTCCAAGTAATTGTTTTTATATATTTTAATAAATGGTTAATTTTTTCTTTTAGAAATTAATCGGAAAATGTTTAACCTTAGACGTATATTACTATTTCGTTATTAAAGTAAAATTTGCCGGGGTTTTACTAAGAAATACGTAATAATATTAAGAAAGTTTATAAAAGGAATTTAAGTACGTTTTATAACGAGTTTTTTATGTATCCGACTTTTAACGCTTTAGCCTATTACCGTTTCGGTTCTAATAAAACCTTTTACGATTTCCTTGTTTTAATTTACGCACTGGGATTTTTTCTTACGTTTAAAAGTTACCATTAGTTTTTTCCTAATTAAAATCGTTTTAATTACAAGAGTCCGTAGGTATCTTATAAAAGGTTCGAAATATTACCTTAATATTTTTCGACATAAATTATAAATAAGTTATAATTTAGTAATTTAAAAAATTAACCTTTATTTCTTAATAATTAATCGTATTATTATTAATTTTAAACTTTTTTACAATTTAAAATATAATTACGTAAATTTTTATAATAAGAATTAAGGTTATATATAAGTTGTTAACTTATATAATCGTCGTTTTCGTTTTTAAAACTTTATATTATTATCTTTAAGTTATAATTTTTTATTATTTTACGATTTATTCGTTTAATCTTTTTACCGATTTTAAAATTTACTTTAACTTTTCGCGGTATTTTCGTTAAATATTAATTAAACGCTTGTTATCTTATATTTTACCGGATTTAACTAATTTAGCGCATTATTTCTGTAAGTTCTTTTTTAAAAAGAACATTATTTTTTTTAATTATTAAAAATATAAAATTTAAAATTTATGTTATAACGTTGTTATTATTTTTTCGAAAGGTATCGTACTTGTAATTTTTGTAAATAAATGCCGTCAAGTCCTAATTATAAACTGATTTATTTTTAATAGTTATTTTAACTGTATTTGTTAAATAACTAGTATAATCGATTTTGTCGGCGGTTTTTTCGGAAAATGTAAATATAATTAAAAAAACCGTTAAGGATATTATTTCGTATTATATAACGGATTTGTCTTTTTTAAATACAAGATTATATTAAGTTTTATTAATTTAACAGGTTACGGAAATAACTAATTAAAATTGATATAATCTTATATATTAAAAGCGTACGCTTTAGCCTAGAATTCGCCATTAAAGCGGTTTTAGTTCTTAGGTCCGTTATAAATAATAAAAACGTTAATAATACCGTTATTATTACAATTAATAAAATTTACGAATAATTATTATTAATATATAACTTATATCGTTATAGTAATAATTCATTAATTAATAATAATACGAATTACACGAATAAAACATTTAATTATTTAACATAGGGGATATTAGTTATGTTATTATATTAAGTTAATTTGCGTATATTTCTCGTACGCGTACAGCTTTTAAATAACCTAACAACGGAATATATATCTTCCGATTAAAAGAAGCTCTTTCGTATATAGGGCGCGTTTAGCACCCCCTGCTAGCTTATATAATTGCCCTTGTATATACATTCAGCTATATAAAAAATAATTCCTAGATAAAGGTGATCTTAAATAATACTTACGGCCTAGATATATTAGCCGCGGATATTTAAAAATACCAATTGCCGATATGCCCTTTTACGTCAAGTAACCTTATTTACGTAATTTTTAAAATTAAATTTAAAACTTTAAAAAAATTTAATAAAAATCATTGAAATTTATAATTTATATAAGATTTAAATTTTTATTTTTATTCTTTTTATCCAAAATAAAGCTACGTAATTAGCCGTTATATTAAACAGCTGGTTTTTTCGTTTTACCCTTTTTTACAGCTGTTCCAGAATACGGGGCTTATTGTTTTCGAAATAATTCGAATTAAATAAAGCGTTAATATAAGAAAACGTTTTATATAAACCAGTTTATTATATTAAAGGATTTATAGCTTTAAAAATCGGATTTATTTTTTAACGGTAATATTAATAAATAATTAAAATTATTATTCTTTAAATTTATTTTTAACAAGTTATTTCACCGTGAAAACTATTAATAGTTGCCGTGTTTGAAGATACTGGGTAGAGCATATATCGTGTTAATTATTGGTGTAATTACTTCTTGTCTTTGGCTCAGCCTGGGTAATACGGCTTGAACCTAACAACCTTGTATAAAAAGTTATTAAATTAAATAATTTTTCCTGTTAATTAAAAGATATTAATTAATTAAAAGTTATATATAAAGTAATAACTTTTTTAGGTAAAGATTAACGTAAAAAACTTTAAAAATATATAAATAAATAATTTTAAAAACATTAAAGGTTTAAAATTAACAAATAAACGGATACTTTCGGGTAATTGGAAAAAAAATACTGCGGTCGTTGTTTTTAATAACGAAAAATAAGTTTTAATAAAGGAACGTTTTTTTTCCCTTGTAAAAGGAGTTTAACGGAATTTCCTTTTCACCAGTTACTTTAACTAAATTTTAAGTATTTTTTTTATTTTTAACTTAGTTATAAACCGTTCGAAATTTACCTTATTAAATAATTTTTTAAATTCGTTAGTAAAATGATCTTCGCTTTTTACGTATGACAAAGTTAATATTTGCTTTTCGGATTTCCTAACGTTCGTAATAATATTTAATTTATATATAAAAGATTCTTCGTATAATTTAAATTTCTTTACTTATATAAGCGTATTTATATTATTTTTTAAAATAATAACAAAACTTTTAAGTATAAGTTTTAATTTTATTAAAACGCTTTTAATTTTAACTATTTTTATAATTGTGATTTTTGTTTTTACGCATTTTGTTTTCGTAATATATTTAATAATAAAACCGTATAATGTCGAAATTCATAAAAGAAACGGTTTAAGTATAAAGAAAATAACCTATCGTAAACTTTGTTAATTTATAATTATTTATAACACTTAGATTTATTCTACCGAATAAACTTGGGTTATTTTATTTATAATGTAAATAAGTTATTTATAATTTCCGGTATTTGTAAAATATATTTAATATACCGTTTAAATATTTCCCTATTCTTTATTAGATTTTTAGTATTTACCTCATAAATTACTTCCAAACTTAATTTAAAATAATATTATAAAGGTTATAGTTAATTTGTTAATATAATTTAAAAAATTAAATTTCTTTACCAGGTTTATATATTTAAACTTTTTTTAATTACGCGGTTATATTATACAACGTACTTTAAATAATTCTTAACGAATAATAGAAGTCTTTTTTAAACTCGATTTAATTCATTAATTTTAATAGTTTTTTTATATTATTATTAATTTAACTTCATAGTTGTTATTAGTAAAAAACCGATAATTTATATATTTTAATATTAATCCGTATTACTTAAATTTTTAATTAAAATAGTTTTAGTAAGTACTTTAACGATACTTCTAATATATTATTTATTAAAGCCGAAAAGCAGGAAATTCTTTAGGTATAAAACAATAACGTTTTTTATTTTAAAATCGTAATATATCGTGTCCTCCGAAATTAACGGCTAAAATTTTTATTTTATTAATATTTTTTTTACTTTTTTCTATTAAGTAACTCCGGTTTACTTTAAAGCGTATAATAAATTTAGTAATATAATGATTGTTTTAGGGAAAAACTTATATATTCTCCTATTTCTTTATATATATATTTAAATCTTCCTCTAATATCGGAAATTATTTTATATAAATGTTTTTCTTTAATTTACTATTTGAATACGTAATAATAAGGTTTATTTAAAAAATATATTATCTTAAAAAATTTAACGTCATTAAAATCTTTTAATATAAGCTCGTTAAGTTCAGGTTATATTATCTAGGTTAAACTAAGGATATAAAATAATTACTTTAATAATTAATACGATAAATACTTTATTTAATATTTTCGAATAAGATAACTATTAATTATAAAATATATTTCGGTTGCGAAAAACCTTATTCCGAACCCGATTATTACGTAATATTAATAAGTTTTAACCTTAATAAATTTTATGCCCTTTAATTAATTTACAAAAAGTCTTAAATAATAATTTAAGAAATATTAAACTTTTCGCAGTAGACCTTAAATCCGTATAAAATAGTTACTTTGTAACTTTTCGCCCGTTTTATAACTTTTGTAATATCGATTAATTTTAAGGTATTTTCTTAAAACTTTATTAATTAAAATAACTAAAATATACGGGCTAAGTCGGAATATAAAATTGTAATATTCCGTATTTCCGGAATTTTAACGGATACGGTTTCGATTACGTTACTCGATTAAATAAAATAATCGGCCGACTAAAATGTATCGATATCTTTATCGATATTAATAACATTTTCGAAAAAAATCGGGTTTTGCTTTTAATTTTCGAATATAATTTAATTTAAAATAACGGAAATAATTGATTTTTACGTAAACTTATACTAAAAAATATGCGGCTTATGGAAAAATAGCTGGTAAAACTGGATGGCGATAACGGGCTTAAAAACGTCAATGTTTAGCTCTTAAATCGATATAAACTGGAAAATTACGAACACTAATTTATCCGGCTGTTCCGGATTACGAAAACCGTACAGAATTCCTGTAAAAATGGTCGTCAATAAGGGCATAACTAGGCAGTCTGAAATTACTTTAAAGTAAAACGTCTAAGTAGTTAGGATTATATTAATTTTCCTATATCGGAAGAACGTACCTGTAAAAACGTTAAGGTTTAGTAAAGCTTAGTAACCGATCGCATAATCTATTTATTTATTTAATTTGGTTTTACGGTTACGTCTTCTTTAAGGAGATAAAATCTTTTAATATAGTACCTTTACGGTATTTATTATAGTTTCGTAAAAAAAAAAATTTTAAGTTTTATAGATCTTTTTATATATATACGTAACATACTATACCACCTTAGGAGTTAAACTACCTCGTAAACCGTTTTTATTAATATATTTATTATTTAACTTTTATTAGTAATTATTTAATATTAATAATATAGAACGTTTTATAAAAGAATTTAAAATAAACCTGGTTATTTAAATTAAAAAACGAAACCCGAAATTTAGTTTTAAAAAACTATATTTTTTTTATAAAGTTCCCGAATTTACTTTAAAAGCCTGATATTATGGTTAATACGCCCGAGCCGATATTTTATTTAATTTGCGAAAATTAACGCCGATCAAAAAAAAATTTATTACCGAACGAATTTTTAATTTAAATACGCGAACGTTTTTTGTCCGGTTTTAATATATTAAAAATATGGCGAATTTATTATTAGCTTAACGCGTTACGGTATACATTAAAATTAATTAATAGTTAAAATTTATTAAACGGTAAAAAAAAATTTAAATACATTTAAATTAAAATATTAATTATTAATAGGTATTATGCGAAAATTTAGAATTATTTCGTAAATAATTTAAGTTTATTCGGGTTATTATTGTAAAATACGGTATTATAAAAAAGGATATTTATAACTTCGATAAAACTGGATTTTTGATAAGGTTTTTTAATATAATAGGTATAATAATCACCAATACCGAAAAACGTAAAAAATTTATATAAATTTAATAAGGGAATAAAAAATAGGTTATAATTAATTAAAAAATCGTATTAAGTAATAATAATTAAATAACGAACGAATAAAATTTAAAATAAATCTAATATTTCGATTAATATATTTAAATACGTATAAAAAAATCGAAACGTTTTTTTATTTTTAACGGTTACGAAAATTATTATTCGAGAAAATTTGAAAAATATTGTATTAATTACGATATTATTATATTTTATATACAAGGTCGTTAGATTCAAGCCGTATTATCTAGGCTAAGTTAAAGATATAAAGTAATTATACTAATAATTAATACAATAAATATTTTACCTAATATTTTCGAATACGGCAATTATTAATGGTTTTTACGGTAATAATAAATTATACGTTTCGGTTACGAAAAGTTTTATCCCGAAACCGATTACGTAATGCCGATAAGTTTTAACCATAATAAACCTTATACCTTTTAGCTGGTTCGGTAAGGGGAATTTCCTGGAATATAATAACTTAAAAGATGTTAAACTTTTCGCGGTAAACCTCAAATCCGTATAAAATAGCTGCTTTGCGACCTTTTACCAGTTTTACGATAGCTACTTTTAACCTTAATCGATTTTACGACTTTTCGAATCCTTATTAATTAAAATAGTTAAAATATACCGGGTAATTTTTATTACAAAATACCGGTATTCCGTAATTATAAAATCTTTACGGAAAACGTTTTTTTTAAAGTTTTTA
>QJNZ01000119.1:0-152598 GCA_004155055.1 Monosporascus sp. CRB-8-3 | reverse complement strand
AATAATTACCGTATTCGAAAATATTAGGTAAAGTATTTATCGTATTAATTATTAATATAATTATTTCGTATCTTTGGTTTAACCTGGATAATACGGCTTAAACCTAATAACCTTATATATATATAATATTATAATAATACCTTTATTATTTACTTTGGTAGTTCTGTAAGTTATGCTTATAAATTATTATTTATTTATTAAAACTATATGTTAAAGTTTATAATAATACGCTATATTTTTTGTTATATTTTTTATTTTAAATATATTTTATTTTTCTAGATAATAAAGTTTTTGTTATATTCTTATGCTTATATTTATCGTTTTTATAAATCGAATATTAAGATTTTAAATCTTTTTTTATTTTTTTATATGAAAAAATAAACGGAAATATACTTAAATAAATTTAAATTAATTAAAAAATTATATTAGCGGAATTATAATTTTCCAAAAATTATATCGTATTTATTTAATAAAATAATATCGAAATTAATAATTTGTTTTTTCATTTTAAAAAAATTTTCAAAGTAATTAATTTCGCGTTTAATTTATTTATTATCGTAAATAAATCTTTAATTTTCGGTGTTTTCGATTTTATAAAAATAATTTTCTTTTATAATAATTTTAATTAATTTAATATTTCCGGATCGATATAATTAATAATTATTATTTTATAATTTATTATTACGATATATTAATTCTTTTTAATCCGTATTTATATGGTAATAATATTATCATTTCTAATTTTAATTATTATATTTAAAATCTTTTTAAGATATTATAGTTCAACTTTTTTTTCTTTTATTTACTTGTAATTCCTTTATACGTAACGTTATTTTTTAGTATTTGTTAAAGCTTTTATAAAATTTCCGTATTTTAATTATTTTATATTCGGAATTTTTTAATTATTTTTTTATTCGTTTTATTTCTTTTTAAAATTATTTAAATCGTTATTATATTTGTTATTATTTATAAATTTATTTTCCGCATTTTCCTATTTAATTTGCGAAAATTTTAATTATTGTTTCGTTTAATAATATTAGTTACAAATTATCGTTTTTTCCTTATTAGGTATTATATTTCTTTTTTTATAATTTCGTAAATTTTAAATTTTATTTTAGATTTTTTAACGGAGCTTACGTTTCTTTAAAAAAAAATTATAAATTTTACTTAAAACGTTAACCCGTTAATAATTTATTAATAAGATTTTATAACGGTATTATAAAATTTTCTTTTTTTAATAACTATATTAATTTTACTAATATTAACGGTTTTTTATCGGATAGTTCCTTTTTTAAGTCCAGTTTTTAATTATAATTAACCTATTAATTTTATTTTAAGTTTTTATAATATTTAAATAACGGTACCATTTTTTATTTTACAGGTTGTCGCCCTTTTAATAAGTAAAATCAAACCTTTATTTTTACAAACGTAGGATATTTTTAATATTATATTCTTTATATTTTTTGTAAATACGGTATTAGGAACGTTAATAATTAATAATATGGAATTTTTCGTATCTGTTAACCTTTTTCGGATATAAGGACTTATCTTATTTTTAATATTATTATAACGTATTACATAAGCGAATTAGCTATATAAGCAAATCGGCTATTTTTTAACACTTCTTAATAATAAATTTAAATAAAATAACTATAACGTAATAAATGAATCTATATTAATTAAATTTCTTATCGCTAGACGTCTTTATAACTTCTTTACAAATACCCGTATTATATCCGGGCTTACCGTAAACGTTACATTTCCGTTCCTTTATTTAAACCCTTTTACGATAATTACCTTTGGCCTTTATTAATTACGATTATTTATTATTATTATTATTTTAGCTATAAAAACCTTTGCCTTTCTTATAATAAGCATTCCTTTTTCCTGGAAACGTATATTTTTAATTTTCTGGTATTTACTAAGAACGTAGTTCGTTTCGCGAAAATTACCGTTTTCTTTCCGAAAAAAAGCGATTTCGTATAAAAATACCTGGTTATTTTTTGTTAAAAAATCAACCGACTTAAGCATCTTTGTCGGCAAGCTACCCTGGTGATTTTTGATTTTTTTTGCAAATAACGTCCCCGTTAAATCATTTTAATAATATTATTAGGAATTTTCGTAAATAGGAAAATAACAAAGTTAATAAAAATAAGTAAAGAAAAGATTAGTATAAACATAACTAAAAATTTTAATTCGGAAAGGACGTAATTAAAATTAAATAAAATAAATCCCGTTTTTACAAATCCGAATTTAATATTTTCGGTCGTTATAACAGCTTTAAACGTATCGTAAAAGCCGGCGATAAAATCTTCTTTAGTAATATACTAGCTGAAAAGACGGGCGCCTTACGCCCGTAACCTTTCAGCTTTAGTTCCAAGGATATTTAGTTACTTATATAACCGTATATTTTTTTCCCAAGGCTTCTAGGCCTTTTAAAGCTTTACGGCTTTTAAAGCTTACTGGGCTTGTAGGTCGACGGGCAGCCAGGTCGACGGGCAGCTAAGTCGATGATAAGGTTGGCGATAAGGTTGACGATAAGGTCAGGTTAAAAGCTAGGGCTTCCAAGGTTAGCCAAGTTCGATTTCAGCCACGTTCGGATGCATGCAAGCCCGCATTTTTTTGTGGCGCAGGATTGAAATTAGTAAATAGTAGAAGTAACGTACCGTTATATAAAACCCTTAATATATAACGAATAAACGCGTTTTAATACGGAAAAACAAAATACGTTAAAAGGTTAAAGCCGATAAAAAGATAAGCCGGTATATAAAATATAATATTATTATTAATTTTGCAGTAATTTTCGAATTTAATCGAATAATAGTTTTCGTAATTATTAAGAATAAAAAAACGTTTCGAATTTTTAATACGCGTTTTAATATATTTATCGAAATGTTTAATTAATTTTAAACTTAATATATTTATCGTTTAGGCGTTTTCGTTTATAGTAATTTTTTAATCGGATAAAAGTAAGTTATCAGCGAATTAGCGAAAAAGGTAAATCTTTCCGGTAAAAATAATAAATAAAGATAAGGCCTAACTTTAAAAGTTAATAGCTTATATTATTATAAACCATTCCCGATTTTCTTATTAGGTTTATTTAAATTTTTTATATTTTTCGGCATTTATAATTACCATGCCCGTTATTATAAGAAAACCTATTAAAAACTTTATTTTATCGAAGTTATAAATATCCTTTTCCGTAATACCGTATTTCGTAATTATAACCCGAATAAATTTAAACCATTTACGAAATACCTTTAAATTTTTATATAAAACCCTTTAATAATTTATTTTTCGGTTTAAATACGTTTTAAAAAAAGATTTACCGTTTAATAAAGTTAAACGCTTAATTAGTCCCGATACGTATCGTAATACGTTAAGTAAGTAATAAATTCGTTATATTTTTAATATATTAAAACCGGATAAGAAACATTTACGTATTTAAATTAAGGATTCGTTCGATAATAAATTTTTTTTCGGTCGGCGTTAATTTTTGTAAATTAGGAACAATATTAGCTCGGGAAAATATACCGTTATATTAGTTTTTTAAGGTAAATACGAGGATATTATAAATAAAATAAAGTTTTTTATAACTAAGTTTTAGGTTCCGTTTCTTAACTTAAATATCTAAATTTATCTTAGTTTTATTATAAGACGTTTTATAACGTTAATATTAAAAAATAGATTTTAAAAGTTAAAAGGTGAGAAAATTAAGGAAATTAGCCGATTTGCTTATATAGCCGATTCGCTTATGTAGTACGTTATTTATTTTTACATATTTTATATTACATATTATATTTATTAATAATATCGTTTTTTATAATTATGTTAAAGATATAGTAATATTAATAAGTTTTTATTATCTTTCGTATTTTTTTAATTAATTTAATAATTAATTAACTTAAGGTTAAATTATATTAATTATTATTTTTTAATTTCTTTTAATTTCTTTTTATTTTTTAAATATCAGCTTTTATTTTTTAACTGGATATTCTTATTTTTTATACCGAAAAGCTTTATATTCAATTTTTCCGTAATTAAAATATTTGAATAAAGCTTATCCTTATTATCGAATTATTCCGATTTTTATTAGGCCCGGTTAAATCCCGTAAAAAATAAAAAGTACGGTACGTTTATTCCCTTTATTAAATTTATTAAATTTATTAAATTTAAAACGTAAAATGTATTAACCTTTTTTTTCGAATTATCGGTTATTAATTTTTATCATCTCGGTAATATCTTTATTTAAAGGAATTAATTGTTCGAATTTAATAATTTTATTTTTAACGTTATTTTTTAAGCTTTTATATAATATATTAATTAAGGCATTATTTTTATTATTTATTTTTCTGATTTTAGCTATTAAATTCCGGAATTTTATTATATATTTCAATATTAATTTTCTTTTTTTTTTTTTTTTTTTTTTTTATTTTTTTTAAAATTTTTTTTTTTTTTTTTTTTTTTTTTTGCTATAGCTGTAAAATTCTTTATGATATAATACGTTTTTAATAAAGTTATTAAATTAGTTTTTAATTTTTTCTTAAAATTAGCGTAATTAATAAAAAGCTTTTTAATAAAAAAATTTATATTGTTTTTTATATATTTTAAGTAATCCTATATAATTAGTTTAAATTAATTAAGTACGTTTTTCGTGAAAAACGCCGTAATAGTAAGGATTTAGTTTTTTAAATTGTTAAAAGTTAAAAATCGAAAATATATTTATACTTAAATAAAAGAATTTTAGATATTAATTATTTTTTGTAAGGTTAAGGTTTTTTAATTTTAATTTTCGATGTATTAATAGTTATTTTCATTTGGTTTTTAAATTATTAAATTTCGTTTTTAATTTTTTAATTTTATTTTAAAGTTGTTAGATACCGGTTTTTTTAATATTAGGAGTTATTTTAATAATTTAGAGCATTAATTAAAGTTTAATAATATTATTAAATAAAAGTTTATAACGTATAACGGCTCAGTTAGTTAATTAATTATTAAACTAAATTATACGGTTTATATTAATAATTATATTACGGGATTTAAATAATAAAGCTAATTTAATTACGTTTAATAATCTTAAAAGTATTTTAAGTAATTAAGTTATATTATAAATTAGTATTATTTTAGTTATAAAAATAATAAACGTATATATTTTTTAACTTACCAATTTACCGGCTTATTTTTTGTAATTTAATAATCCGGTTTATTAGCTTACTTTTCGTAATCCAGTAATCCAGTTATGTAACCTGACTTACCCGACTACCTTCCGAGGCCAGGCCAGTTAGGTCGTAACATTTTATTTATTATTATTATTATTTCGGCCCGTTTAAGAACCTTTATAACGACTTCGTTTCGACTTATATTTTAAAGTTCCTTCTTACGATTAAGAGTTATTTTTAATCTTTTCTTAATTAAAATCGTTTTAATTTAAAAAAATCCGTGAATATTTTATAAGAAATTAAAAGCGTTATTTTAATATTTTTCGATATAAATTATAAATAACTTATAATTTAGTAATTTAGTAATTTAAAATAATTAACCGTTATTTTTAACACTTAATTATATTAACATTAATTTTAAATTTTTTTACTATTTAAATTATAATTATTCAAATCACTATAATAAGAATTAAAATTATATATATAAGGTCGTTAGGTTCAAGCCGTATTATCCAGGCTAAACCAAAAACACAAAATAATTATACTAATAATTAATACGATAAATACTTTACCTAATATTTTCAAATACGGTAATTATTAATAATTTTTATGCTAATAATAAATTATACGCTTCGGTTACGAAAAACCTTATCCCGAAACCATCTATTAGGTCCCCGTAAACACGTAATTTTTCGATTAATATCGGCTAAAAGGCTTATTTACGTAATATCGACAAGCTTTAACCCTAATAAACCTTATACTATTTAACTAGTTTAGCAAAAGAAATTTCTTAAAATATAAACAATAACTTAGGAAATGTTAAGCTTTTCGCGGTAAACCTTAAGTCCGTATAAAATAGCTGCTTTATAACCCTTTGCCAGTTCTATAACAAAAAATATCAGATATTAACCAGGAAAAAAGGCTAAAAACTCCAGACTAACCACTTTTAACCTTAGTTAATCCTACGATACCTTTTTAAATCCCTATTAATTAAAACAGCTAAAACATACCGGGCAATTCCTATTACAAAATACCGGTATTCCGTAACTATAAAATCTTTACGGAAAACGTTTTTTTTAAAATCTCTAAATTTAATAAAACTTTAAAACGAACTAAAAATATTAACACCTCCGTTAATCCAATTAATTTTTCCCAAAAAAATCGGATTTTACTTTTAATTTTCGGGTACGATTTAATTTATATAAATAAAAATAATTAAAAATTAAATAACCTTATAATAAAAAATATCGACCGTATAAAAAACTGCTAGGAAAACTGGATATAAACGGCAAAAAATTTAAAAATTTTAAAATTTAACTTTTAATTCGATATTAAATTAAAGGATTACAAACGATAATTTATCCAGTTATTCCGGATTACGAAAACCGTCCAGAATTTGGTTAAGAATAGTTGTCGATAAGGGCATAATAGGATAATCTATAAAAAGGTTAAGGCTTAGTTAAACTTAATAACCGATAGCATAATTTATTTATTTATTTAATTCGGTTCTACAGTTACGTCTTCTTTAAGAAGATTAAAATTATATATAAGTCGTTAACTTATATAATCGTCGTTTTCGTTATAGAACTTTATATCGTTATTTTTAAGCTATAATCTTTATTATTTTAAAATTTATTTTAGTTTTTTATACTATTTTCGTTAAGTATAATTAGGAAATTATTATTATATACTTTACCAGATTTAATTAATTTAACCTATTATTTTTATAAGTTTTTTCTTAGAAAAAAAATTATTTTTAACATTTACTTTATAAGGTCATTATTACTTTTTTAGAAAATATCGAATTTATAATTTTTACAAGTATATATCGTAAAGTTTTAATTAAAAGTTTATTTTTTTTTCGGTTGTTATTTTAAATATATTCGTTAAGTAATTAATATAATTAACTTTTTCAATAGTTCTTTCGGAAAATATAAATAGAATTAAAAACCCGCTCAAAATATTATTTCGTATCGTATAAGGGATTTGTTTTTTTAAAAATGCTAAGTTATATCGAGTTTTATTAATTTAATACGTTATAGAAATAATTAATTAAGATTAAGATATTTTTATATATTAAAAATGTCCGTTTTAATTTATAATTCGTTTTTAAAACGGTTTTAATTTCTATGTCCGTTATAAATAATAAGGGACGTTTATAATATTATTATTATTATGATTAATAATATATAAAAATAATTATTATTAATATATATCTTATAATATATTAATAAAAATTGATTAATTAATAATAACGTAAGTTAAACGAATAAATTTTTTAATTATTAAATATAACGTATCATACTACCTCGTAAGCTAAACTACCTTATAAGCTGCTTTTATTAATTTATTTATTATTTAACTTTTATCAGTAATTATTTAATACTAATAATATAAAACGTTTTATAAAAAAATTAAAATAAACTTAATTATTTAAACTAAAAAACAAAACCTAAAATTTAATTTTAAAAAGTTATATTTTATTTATAACGTCCTCGAATTTACTGTAAAACCCCGATATTACGGTTGATACGCTTAAACCGATATTTTTTAAATTTGCGAAAATTAAAACTAACCGAAACAAGATTTATTACCGAACAAATCCTTAATTTAAATACGGAAATATTTCTTATCCAGCTTTAACATAATAAAAATATAACAAATTTATTCTTAACTTAACGCGTTATAATACCTATTAGAATTAATAACGCGTCGAAATTTATTAAATAATAAAAAATATTTTAAATATATTTAAATTAAAATATCGATTACTAACGGGTATTATACGAAAATCTAAAAACATTTCGTAAATAATTCGAACTTATTCGGGTTATTATCGCAAAATATAATGTTACAAAAAAAAGTATTTACAACTTTAACGAAATTAAATTTTTACTTAAGCTTTTTATAATAACAAATATAATAATTACTGATACCGAAAAACGTAAAAAACTTAAATAAACTTAATAAAAAAATTATAAATTATAATTATTTAAATTATTAATTTTTAAAATTAAGTTAACGTATTAAATAAGCGAGCTGTATAAATAAGCAAATTGCGCGGTTTTTTTAACTTTTGTACTATTTAACTTTAATTATTTATTTCTTAATATTACCTTTATAAAACGGTTTACAAAAAAAGTTAAAATAAACTTAGCTATTTAAGTTAAAAAAAATTTAAATTTTCTTATATAAAACTTGGTTTTATATATATAGTTACATCTTTTACTTTAAGATTCCGATATAATAGTAAATTTATTTAACCCAATACCGTACCTAATTCGCAAAAATTAACGCCGACCAAAAAAAAATCCATTATCGACCAAATCTTTAACTTAAATATATAAACGTTTTTTATCCGGTTTCAGTACGTTAAAAATATAGTTAATTTATTACTAACCTAATACGTTACGGAACGTATCGGAATTAAATAGGCGTTAAACTTTGTTAAATAGTAACAAAAACTTTAAACGTATTTAAATCGGAAAATCGATTATTAACGGGTATTATGCGAAAATTCAGAAATATTTCGTAAATAATTCGAATTTATTCGGATTATTATTATAAAATACGGTATTACGGAAAAAGATATTTACAATTTCGACGAAACTAAATTTTTAATAAAATTTTTTATAATAACGGGCATAATAATTACTAATACCGAAAAACGTAAAAAACTTAACTAAACTTAATAAAAAAATAAAAAATAAATTATAATTATTTAAGTTATTAATTTCCAAAGTTAAATTATACCGTTATTTATTATTATAATAAGGAAAAATTACTTTAAGTTTTAATTCCGTAATAACTTATTATTAGTAATTAATTAAAAATTACATTAAGTAATAATAATTAAATAATAAATAAATTAAATTTAAAATAAATCTAATATTTTAATTAATATATTTAAATGCGTACAAAAAAATCGAAACGTTTTTTTATTCTCGACGGTTACGAAAATTATTATTCGATAAAATTCGAAAAATATTACGTTAATTACGATATTATTATATTTTATATATTTGCGTATTTATTATATAAACTTTAACCTTTTAACGTATTTTGTTTTTTTCTTTTAAAACGCGTTTATTCGTTATATATCGAAAACTTAATATAACGTTATTATATTTATATCGTTAAAAAAAATTCCTTACCGGTTTTTACGATATATTTAAAGTTACTATAACGTCCGATAATATTAAATCCGGATTTACTATAATTGGTCTCGTTTTATTTAATTTTAATACTATTTTTTCCGAATTTAAAATTTTTTTTAATTATACCTACGTTAACCGTTTCCCCGTTAACCTCCGCCGGTTTTATTTCCCCGCCCGTAAAAATTTTTAAAAATATTAAAAAAACTAAAAAACAAAAACGTTATTTATAAAAAAAAATTAAAAATTACTAAGGTAGTTCGCCGATAAAAATTATTAAATCGGTTAATTTTTTAATTAAAAATTAATTAATATTTTAGTATAAAGTTACTTTTTTTAAACAAAAGATTACTTAATTATACGAAATTAATTATATTTTAAATAAACGTCGGAAAACTAAAAATAAACTTCTTTAAAAAAAAAGGGATATTTATTATATAAAAAAAACAAGATTTTTTAACCGAAAAGAAAAAAAGTAGTAAAAAAATATAGCTAATAGCAATTAAAGGTAGTCGTCGTAAAAAGGTTAAAACGAAAAAACGGAAATGTAACGTTTATAATAAGCCCGGACATAATATGCGTATTTGTAAAAAAGTTATAAAAACGTTTAGCGAAAAAGAATCCGATTAATTTAAATTAATATAATATGTTATTATTAAGTTATTTAAATTAATTATTACAAGGTGCTAAAAATTACGCAACTTGCTTATTCGCACAGCTCGTTTATTTAATACGTTATACCGTTATTTATTATTATAACGGAAAAAAATTACCTTAAATTTTAATTCCGTAATAACCTATTATTAATAACAGATTAAAAATCGCATTAAATAATAATAATTAAATAATAAACGAATTAAATTTAAAATAAATTTAATATTTCGATTAATATATTTAAACGTATATAAAAAAATCGAAATGTTTTATTATCTTTAGCGCTTATAAAAACTATTTAATAAAATTCGAAAAATATTACGTTAATTATAATATTACTACATTTTATATACTTATATATTTTTAGCATAAATTTTAACCTTTTAATTTAATTTTTCTTTTTTTTTTTTACTTTAAAACGTATTTATTTATTATATATTGAAAATTTAATATATAACGTTATTATATTTACATTATTAAAAAAATTCCTTGCCGGCTTTTATAATACTTTTAAAATTACCATAACGTCCGATAATATTAAATTCGGATTTACGAAAATTGGCCTTATTTTATTTAATTTTAATTACGTTTTTTCCAAATTCGAGATTCCTTTAATTATACTTACGCTAACCGTTTTCCAGTTAACTTTTATTTGTTTTATTCGTTTCTTACTTACGAAAACCCTTAAAAATATTAAGGAAATAATAAAACAAAAACGTTTTTTATAAAAAAAATAGGAATTATCAAGGTAACTCGTTAACAAAAATCGTTAAATCGGCGAATCTTTTAATAAAAAGTAATTTGTTATTTTTATACCAAATTATTTTTTTCGAAAAAAAGTTACCTAATTACGTAAAACGAATTATATTTTAAGCAAATATTAAACGATTAAAAATAAATGTTTTTAAAAAAAAGGAATATTTCCTATATAAAAGGAATAAGCTTTTCTAGCCGAAAAGAAAAAAAGTAATAAAAAAATACAACTTATAAGGGTTAAAAATAATCGTTATAAAAAAATTAAAACTAAGGAACGAAAGTATAACGTTTACGGTAAGTCCGGACATAATACATATACTTATAAAGAAGTTATAAATACGTTTAACGTACCGGATAAGCTTACGGAATGGATAAGCTTACGGGATAGTTTTTAACATCTCGCGATAATAAACTTAATTTAATTAATTACAATATATTAAATTAATTTAAACTAATCGGATTTTTTATCGCCAGACGTCTTTATAATTTCCTTATAAGTGCGTATATTATATCCGGGCTTTCCGCAGATATTATATTTCCGTTTTTTTATTTAAACTTTTTTATAACGATTACCTTTAACCTTTCTTAACTGCAATTACTTATTATTACCTTTTT
Organism: Monosporascus sp. CRB-8-3; assembly: GCA_004155055.1. Taxonomy (NCBI): domain Eukaryota; kingdom Fungi; phylum Ascomycota; class Sordariomycetes; order Xylariales; genus Monosporascus; species Monosporascus sp. CRB-8-3. Next base: position 141,260 of record QJNZ01000119.1, on the reverse strand, counting down.
TCTTAGTTATAAAAACTTTTATTTTTTTTATAGTAAGTATTCCTTTTTTTTGGAAACGTACGTTTTTAATTTTACGACGTTTGCTTAAAATATAATTCGTTTCGTATAATTAGGTAATTTCTTTTCGAAAAAAAACAACTTCGTACAAAAGTAATAAGTTACTTTTTATTAAAAGACTTGCCGATTTAACGATTTTTGTCGGTAAGCTACCCTAATAATTTTTAATTTTTTTTTGCAAATAACGTCTTTATTTTGTTACTTTTTTAATATTTTTAAGGGTTTTCGTAAACGGAAAACGAATAAAACCGGTAAAGGTTAACAAGGAGACGGTTAACGTAAATATAACTGAAAAAATTTCGAATTCGGAAAAAACGTTATTAAAATCGAATAAAACGAAACTAACTTTTGCAAATCCGGATTTAATATTATCGGTTGTTATAGTAACTTTAAACGTATTGCGAAAACCGGCGATAAAATTTTCCTTAGTAATATAAATAACGTAACGTTATATAAAACCTTTAATATACAATAAGTAAACGTATTTTAATACGGAAAAATAAAATACGTTAAAAAGTTAAAACCGATAAAAAAAATAAGCAAATATATAAAGTATAATAATATCGTTAATTTTGCAGTAATTTTCGAATTCGATCGAATAGTAACTTTCGTAACCGTCGAGAATAAAAAAACGTTTCGAACCTTTAATATGCATTCGAATATATTTGTCGAAATGTTTAATTTATTTTAAACTTAATTTATTTATTATCCAGCCGTTTTCGTTTATAATAATTTTCCAATCGGGTAAAAATAGGTTATCGGCAAACCAGCAAAAAAAATGGTTTTTCCCGGCAAAGATAATAAATAAAGGCAGGGCCCAGCCTTAAAAATTAACAGCTTATATTACTATAAACCATTCCCGATTTCCTTACTAGGTTTATCTAGGTTTTTTACGTTTTTCAACATTAGTAATAACTATACCGGCTACTATAAAAAGTTTTATCAAAAATCCTGTTTTGTCGAAATTATAAATATCCTCCTTTACGATACCGTATTTTACGATTATAACCCGAATAAACTTAAATTATTTACAAAATATCTTTAAATTTTTATATAAAACCTTTTAATAATTTATTTTTCGATTTAAACGCGTTTCGAATTTTTATTACCGTTTAATAAAATTAAATATTTATTTAACCTTAATACATCCCGTAACGCACTACGTAAATAACAAATTCGCTATATCTTTAACATATTAATACCGGATAAAAAACGCTTACGTATCTAGGTTAAGGATTCGGTTAATAATCGATTATTTTTCAGTTAATATTAATTTTCGCAAATTAAAAATAATATCGGTTTTAAAAAATTTACTAATATATCGTACGTACAAAATAAAATAAGTAACTTTATAAATAAAACTAAATATCGCATAACTAAATATCGGGTTTCGTTTTTTAACTTAAACGGCTAAATTCATTCTTACTTTTTTTATAAGCCGTTCCATATTATTAATATTAAAAAATAATTAATTGAAATTAAGTAATTAAAATATGTTAAAAATTATCCCATGAGCTTATCTATCCCGTAAGCTTATCCGGCACGTTAACGAAAAAAAATTCGATTAATTTATATTATTTTAATATGTTATAATTAATTAATTTAAATTTTTTATTACGAAGTACCAAAAAGCGGCTTTCGAAGTGGTTTAACTCGCAAGGTAGTATAGTACGTTAAAAGATATTAGTTATATTATTATATTCCGTTAGTTATAAATATTCTTTATATACATGCAAATTTAATATCACTTATTAACGGAATATATATCTTCCGATTAAAAGGAGCCATTTTATATATAGGGTACGTTTAGTACCCCCTACTAGCTAACATATATCTTATCGTTAGTTACCGTATTTCGAAACCCGTATTTCGTTTTTCCGATCCTTGTTAAAAAGGAACGGTTTTTAAAAGGTGCTTTATAGTCGCGTTTATATAATTTATCGTATACGTATTTAATACGTAGATTAGATATATATATATATATATAGCTAGATACTTAAATCGCATTAATCTTATATAAAAATTTAAATATATTTAAGTTATAATTACGAAATATATTATTATAATAAAGGATATTTAAATTTTTAACGAAAGAAAGTTTTTAATAAGTTATTTTATAATTATAAATATAATTATTATTAATATTAAAAATTTAAATAAATTTAATAAAAAATCGGAAGTAATCTATAATAATAGAAGTTATTAACTTATTATACAAGATTAAATGCTATTCGGGGTATCTAGCTATATACATATATACAGGGAGCTAATCTATTTACTAAATACATATATAACTAGTTTTATACAAACGCAACCGGGAAGCACCCCTTAAAAACCGTCCCTTTTTAGTAAAGGCCGGAAAAACGCAATACGGGTTATAGGTATACGGTAACAAACAAATAGTTACGTACACGATTAATTTAATTAGTTCCTAGAGCCCCTAATTACTTTAATTAATCGCCGATACGGTAACGGAGCCGAAATCCCAAATAATTAGCTTTCTGGGCTAACGCCACCCAGAAAACGGGGTCCCAAGCTGGATTCGAACCAACTGTCTTTTGCGCTTAACCGTAACAAGGTACCCAAGCCTGTCGCAATTAAAAAAGACACCTAGGCTCGCTACTACTAAGCTATTAAGACGTTATTAACTTATAAAATAAAATGTTATTTTAAGGTTTCATTTTTATTTAATTAAAGAATTATTATAAATAAAAACGGTTAAATAATAAATAAATTAAATTTAAAATGTATTAAATATTTCGATAAATATATTAAAGTACGTATTAAAAATTTAAAACTTTTTTTATTTTTATTAAATACGAAAATTATTATAAAATTAATATTATTATTATATATTATAAAGTTATTAAATTTAAGTTATATTATTAAAATTAAATTAAAAATACGAATAATTATATTAATAATTAATACGATAAATTCTTTACTTAATATTTTCGAATACGGTAATTTTTAATAATTTTTACGGTAATAATAAATTATACGTTTTAATTACGAAAAGCCTTATTCCGAAACCGATCGTATAATACTTACAAGTTTCGACCCTAATAAATCTTATACCCTTTGGCTGGTGCGGCAGGGGGAATCTTCTGGAAGGCAATAACTTAGGAAATGTTAAGCTTTTCGCGGTAAACCTTAAATCCGTATAAGATGGCTTTGCGACCCTTTGCCAGTCCCACGACTTCAACCTCGATCGATCTTACGATACCTTCTCGAATCCCTATCAATCAAAACAGCTGAAACATGCCGGGCAATTCCCATTATAAATTATTATATTTCATATATAGTTTTTATCGGTTTTAATTATTTAAGATATTTTAATTTTCTGTATTAAAATTTATTTATTTATTATATATAAAAGATTTTTATAATAACCGATAATATTAAATTTGAATTTATATAAATAAAATTTATTTTACTTATTTTTAATTATATTTATACCGATCGTTCTTTTAATTATTTTTATTAATTCCGTTATTTTCTTACTTATAAAAATTAAAAATTAATAGGGTAATTCGATAATAAAGATAGTTAAATTAGTTAATACTTTAATAAAAAATTACTTAATACTTTTAAACGAAAACGCGTTTATTTACGAGGAAAATAGTTATTTTTACGAAACAAATTACGTTTATTTTTTTAAAAGAAACTTTTATTATAAAGAAAATAAGAGTTTTATTTAATAAGAAAAAAAATTGATGATATTTTATAAAAGTTAAAGGTAATTATTATAAAAAGATTAAAACGAAAAAAAATATATAATAAGCCTTAATATAATATATATATTTATAAGAAAATTATAAAGGTATTTAATAATAAGAAATTTAATTAATTTTAATTAATTTATTAAGGTAGATATTTTATTTAAACTTATTATTAAAAAGTATCAAAAAGTTACCGATTTACCTATATAATACGTTAATACGATTTATTTTACAATAATACTTTTTTTAATTTATATATATAATTGTTAAATAATGTTATAATTAAAAGATAACTTATATAATATATTTTTATTAAAAAATTTAAATATTTATAATATAATTTACATTAAATACTTTTAAATTAATATTAAAAGTAATAATAATTTTAATTTTGATTATTTTACGTAATATAAAATATTAACTATATAATTATAATAATTAAATTCCGGATTAAAAAATTTAAAATATAAAATATATAAATTAACTTAATTAATTCTGGTTTTAAAAAACCGTAATTTAAACTTTATATATAATATAAGAACCCCGGAATAACGTTTTACGAAATACTTAAAGGCTAATAGGTCCGGATAATTAAGCAAGTTACCCCTATTCTGCGATAATAAACAACAATTTTTCCGTAATACTGATTAACAGCATGGAGTTTATCCCTGGACATAACCCCTCAATACTATCCTGCGCAAATGCAGGCCAAGGCCTAGGAACATTCGCACGGTAACCGATTTCGAAGGGCCTACGGGCACTTCGCGAAGAGCCCATCATAATGCGAGATTCACGGGCCGAAGCGATTGCCGAAGCTTACGGGACTTTTCAGTGAATATAAGACAACAACTAGAACGCAGTCTTACGCATGTCGCTGGTCTGAACGATGTCATCCCCTTACTGCCACAAGGGCACATCCGCCAGAATCGAGCGCGTTCTGAGGAACGTATTACGACCATCGCCGCTTTGAATGGCATAGAGGGGCAAGGCAATGGGCACCTTTTGTCCTTCTCTACGGCTTTCATTCACCATAGGCAAGGGAGATTTGAAACATCACATAGCCCTTCCAAATCATCTTATGCTAAACATTTGTCGCAGCTTATGACCCAATTCCCTTGTGTATTTCAACCCGGATACCCAGAGCGTCACTTTACACACACTGCGGGCAATCGACAAAGTTGAGGAGATCACCATCTCCTACATACAGGAGAACCCATACCACACCCGACCGGAGCGCCAGCGGCTACTTGCGAAGTAGGGCTTCACCTACAGCTGCACGACATGCTCCTCCGCGGAATCGGACGCAGGGCGCGCCACGATGTTTGAGTTCCGACACAAGTTAACGCTCTATAACCAGAACAATGACCCGACCGAGGACGGCCACTACGAGGCGATTCCACACCTCCGCCAGCCCGTTGAGACCATGGAAGAGGAACAGCTCGAGAGCCTCGAGCTCTCGCTGTGCTACGCGGCGCAGGCCCGGACCTTCGCCCTTCTCGGGGACGAGAGAGGCCGGCGCGGTAAAATGCGCAAGGCATTGCAGCTACGACTCCTGTGCCTAGGGGCTGATCACCCAAGCTCGGTCAATCTGGCTCTCCAGGTCCACCAGTAATAGGGATGCTGTCGGCAGTGGTGTTGTGCGGATAGATGCAGATATAGCCAAAGAGTAATGGGCAAGCCGAACATGTCTGTTGAGTACCATTGGCGATAATTACAGTCGTGTTCTGGCCAGCTTTGGCGAGGGCTGGGGCAGTGTATCCGGTAACGAGCCTAGTTGCGACCCGGGCGGTTTGGGTCGGATATCGTCATTGTCTTCTCTTGATGCGACCATCGGGGATTCGATGAAGCTCATTCTCTTCTTCCTGTCGTTACAAGGGGTGACAGCAGAGTTTCATCAAGAGTTCAATACTACTCCCCTAAATACACATGGTTAGGCGCTAACACTAACACCAATAAATGAAGCTTCTCGTGAGATACTCTCAATATCATGACCTCTGACTGTCTGAGAGAGACGGGGCGTTGAGCTAGCGAGTAGTGGTCATAAAGGCTAAGTGATAAAGGGTGAGGGGGAAGCGAGAAGGCAATGGACCGGCGGGTATCACGCGGAGTAACGGATAGGCCAAAGATCATTCCGGATGACAGAAAGCTGATACAAAGGTGAATTTGGACAAGTATGTACATGCATAATCAATATCTTAATATAACCGTGACCACGATAAGAAATCGAATATACCGGTATCATGACATCTTGGGGGCGTAGATGGCCTATGTTCTAATTAATGCCCAATTCGGATCATTTCATTTGCTTGGGTGACTCCAAATTTACATCCTGAGCGAACTTCGAGATGAGTCCCCTAACTAGATTCCTGGGCAGGCCGCCGTAAAATGCTTGAAACAATCAAGAAATCCGGTGGCAGCGCCTTTTCAACCCCTTACACCACTACGCAGTATGACTTCATCGTGGATAAAAACCCAAATCCAAATGCAGAAACCCCTTTTTTGTGTCATAGCTTATATGGTGATATCTTCCGTCCACTGGCAACGCTGCTTATATCGCTTAGTGTTATCGCTCTTGTAGTCATGCAGCTTTCGGAAGGGTTACAACTTACTTCGAACTTGGGTCGCCAAAAACCGAGTTGACGATCTCGCCGGAGCGGACCGACAGGATGGATAGCAGGGTGTCGCTCAACTATGCGCGAATGTCAGCATCTTGACAGCGGAACAGCCGTTCGAATAGGGGACACCTTACCCCATGCGTCCCTTCGCAGCAGCCCTGCAAGAAGATTCCGGAGCCCTGAGCTACTTTGCCGGGGGCGAACTGCACGCTGTAGTCACGAGCGACTCTGACCGGGCGGTTCCCAATCCTAGACTCGGACGACTTGCAGCTCTCCTCATCGCCGTTCGTCGCGGTGGCACCGGTCAGCTCGTCTGCCGCTGGCAGCAAGCTCTCTATTCCCTCAATTATCTTCAGGTGATAGTTCCTCTGATACCCGGTGGCAGCGATCACGAGGTCAACCTCCAAGGTCTCGTCGGTAGTGTCGGCACTGCCGGCGCTCAACGGGCGGATCTTCAGTCGGAGCGGATCGGAGCTTGTGTCGAGGCCCACGACGTCCATGGCGCTCCGTATGCGATGTGGCCATCGCCGCTCGTCTCTGCCGAGGTCGCGGAGCTGATCGTACATGCGCTCGTAGAGGTGTTCGATCAGTTCCAAGCGCACTACGCCGTAGTTGGTGGCGCGGGCATCGGCTAGGAGAGCCTGCCGGTTCTCGGCCGGCCGCGAGAATAGCGAGTCCACGAAGGATGGGTTGAAGATGGAATTTACACTGTGCCGAGTCAATGAACGGAATCGTATCAAATCACATTAACGCCCTCCACGGCGAGCTAACATCTACTTACAAGGGCGAATCGTCGCTTGGCTTCAAGAACTCAGAGCGCATGACCAGGGATGCCCGGGAGTTGGGATACAGGGTTTGGATGTTGTTGAATATCTCTGCGGCGCTCTGTCCCGCGCCGACGACGGCAACGCGATAGGGGGCATCCCTTCTATTGAGGATCTTCGGGACCAAGTGAGCGTATTGAGATGAGTGGACCACCCTAGGATGGTTTGAGGGTAAACATTTGGGGATGGATGGTTGGCCGCCAATGGCGACCAGGACGTTCTTGGCTCGATAGCTCGTAGTTGCTTCAGATTTCAAATCCCTTGACGTAACTACGAACCTCGAAATTGGGGCGCCTGTTTCCGCCGCGCCAGCTGGCGCGACTGAAACGACTTCGTTGTTATACCTGACGACATCGCCGAAATAGGAAGCACACCAGCGAAGATAATCCTCGTATTCGGCCCTGGCCGGGAGGAACGTACTCAGGTTCGTAAACTCTACCAGCCGGTCATTCTGGTGAAGGTAGTTGAGGAAGGTGAACTTCGAGGTTGGATCTCGCAGACTGGCCATGTCCTTGATGAAGGAGATCTGCATTTTCGCCCCGGGGAGAAGCATGCCGGCGTGCCACGCAAACTGTGGCTGCTTCTCTAAAAACAGCACTTTTGGCCCCGACCCGCCCTGTGGTCTTGGGAGCTTGCCGCTGTCTATGAAGTCATGGAGCGCGACGGCTATCGCAAGACTGGCAGGGCCAAAACCGACGCAGATCAGGTCGTGGACGTCTTCGGGTGACGTCCTCCGCAGATGGGACTTCGTATCGGACGGGCTGCCATTCACATGACCGTTCTCATAACTGTGACTTTTCCTCAAAGAATGCTGTTGGCCGTCCAGGCCGTCGAATCGGCCATCGATTAGACTATGTGGCGCCATTGCGGTGGTATGATACTGCACTGCAACACTAATGGTTGAATGTATAAGGCAGTCTGTAGATAAGGATGTGAGATTCTGGATCTGGGTATCGCTAGATCCGATCATGCAGGAGTTGCTGAAAACAGATCGAAGGAAACGACTGGGACCAATAAGTACGTCCGCAGGATTATATAAGGATGCAATGGTGCCTGGTATCAAACTAGCGTAACGTTCTGGGAGAGATGAACCATTGTTGGGCTTAAGGGGGTATAAATGGGATATTGGGCACGAGGAGGTACATGGCTAGAACTAGGGGGTGCGGCGGTCATAGATAAATAAAGACATGTTTGATTTTAGTAGAGCAACGGTCAGAGAATGACCAGGAACCTGCCTGACGCAACTTTTCACAGTTCCCGCGGTGTGTTTAGGGTCGTCAGTCTTAGCCGTAAAAATATCGCAAACGGAGCCAGAGGCCCTTGTCTCGCCCTGCAGTGTATTTAAGGCGGTATAGACTCTGGAGCGTGGAGAGAAGTCTACACTTAGACTGGGCAATTAGCCGAAGATCACGCCAGTGACTACTGTAATTTTAAGGCACACACAGCGTGATAACATGCTGGTTCATGTAGTGCGATCACGTACGGATCTTCAACGATCAGGGTGGCTGGGTGAGTAGGGACCATAACTTTGAGTCACCTCCAGAGACGAATCATGAACGGAGTTTGACCTGGAAATGAGCCCTGAATTGAATCCGATATGTTCCTGGTATGAGGGGACAGCCATGCAGAGGGAAAGACCAGTGTCCATGGCCAAGCGGAGGCAGAATGTTACGCGGGTAGTATTGTTCGATCTAACTTATGATGATGTAGGCAGGCAATGATGATGTGGGCGTAGTGTATGCAGCCAAGTGGGGGATTTCTTGAAAGCGGGTTACAGTAGCTTGTAATTGTACAGTTATGTACCGTACCTACATGGAGGCTAGGCGATGGGCGATGGGCCAACGGGCGACATCGGAGTTATCATCGGATCAGATAAGATGAAACTGCATAACGCTAGTCTGGATTATGTGCCCGTCATCGAGATGGATGGAATCATCCCGCCCAGGCATCCCCCATCTTTGCCGGACCACGAATGGAGCTAAGCCCGGATGAGGTGGCTTGGGCATGAATTCAACCTCAGCCACCTGGACCCCTTATGTCAAGAACGATCAAGCATGTAACGTCGCGAGCACGAGTCGCTAGGAGCGGCCCCTTCCAAGCTTCCTGAGTGCCGGGAGTACCAACTAGCGAAGTGGCTGGAAACAAGATTCTACCAGATTAACGAGAGTTAAAGAACTGATTACGTTCCCCTTCCCAAGCCGTCTGGCTGTCTTCTCCCGAAAATTGTAACCCTTGAAGCCCCCGCAAGACTGCTAGTCATACTGGAAACACGAAATGAATCCTTAGAGGCATAAGCCACCAGCGGCACAGTTCTTTGAGCCTAGTCTCGTAGTACAATCTAGAATTGTAGATCCTCAAAATGACGGAGATTCCAGGACGTGGATGTACGTGCTGAACATATTTGTAGAGCGTAATAGCGCAAGCATTGGCAAGTTCTTGTACCAATACCGGCTCGGGACGATTCAGGGTCACAGTGGATTCGGCTACGGAATACTTCCACACTGATGCGTGTGAACCGTCCGTAGAGCCTAGTGGTCCTTGTCAAATACATTGCAGAATCATTGAAGCCTACGATTTTCTATCTGATCAGTAACCTGTCTAGCTGGTGAAGGCTTCCAGTACGCTAGGAACACGCGATATCTACATGGGGAAATGGTATCCTCGCGTCTTCCTAGGGTGCAAACTTGGGTGCAAAACGTGGACGCCGACGTCGCCTGCACATTTGGGTCCGTGAAGATCAGCAAACGGCCAAGATACTTCAGGCGTATAGGCGTACGGTTTGTAAGTTGCGAGCGATGCTCGTGTTAATTTCGTACGACTACTCTGAGCGATTTTGATGAGTAACGGCATTAGAGCCTGCCATCGGCATCGACCAGGCCCACCGATGGTCGACGCCCGAGGACGGCACCGAAGAGAAAACTTTTCTTCTCAGGAGAGAAATTCGTCGAATTAGGCTGAAGGAGAGCATGTGTGGGGAAGGTTTCCCTGGGTATGGTAGGGCGATAGCTGCCGTTCGGAGATGCGAGTCTTCTTAATCGGGGACAGCGCCGAGAGAGAAAATTTTTATCAGATGATCTGATAAGATGACCTCGGATCTAGACAGCGAAATGGGTATACGGCAGTTCTTAGCCGTGCCCAGGAGCCGGGGTCGAGGACAAACACCGGAGTTTCGAGGAGTCGTAAAAGATCGTGAACATGGTCTGTAGTCCGCTAATGAAATAGCTTGATCGCTCTAGCCCTGCATAGCTCCAAGGGGTTTCTAGGACCTTTTGTTGTCAATACCGTGAGTCCCTTTGAGTAGATCTGAGCGAGCTTGGCGAAGCATTTCAGAATAGTCGGATCTTAACAGGTGCGTACGTATAAGAGAAAGCGGTTCGAGTTCGCCCGACCATTCAATAAGACGACGCAATCGGCAGTTAATGGTCCGATAATCCCGGAGCTTAACATTGAAACGCCGTACACAACCCTGACCTTAGGTAAGTATGCGTAGTTACTCAGGTACACTGATTGAGGCGTAGGACTACATGTCCTCAGTCCCCCCGCGGCCACTGTAAATGCGTTCAACCTTCATATGTGCCCTTATCCCATATAATCGTCCACTTAGACTGCTTCATGCAATACTATCGGAATAGGGGTTAGGGTGCCCGGTTTCGGTTGTGTAATAATATAATATCCCAAGAAACGATTACTCACGCGGCAATCATGATGTAATGGATGTATGGGGACAGAGGGGTGGACACGACGACAGTGGGTTACAGCACTAAACTACAAAATGCCAAGCCGCTATTTTTAGTGCTGTATCCGGTATCGTTCTCATTGGCAGGACCGGCCGACAACGCCATACTTGGTATCTTATCCCGTCATGGGGGTGTGAGACAGCGAGATCACAGCCATTCAGTGTTCTTCAGCAATTATCTGCCGGAAGGCGACAAGGCGTTAGTCGCAACAATTTTTCTGAAGGTGGGTAGCACTCTCATTTCATTCGCCATTTTAACCCAATAAGCTTCCGCAGGGAATGGTTTAGTGGACCTTCTAGAGGGCTACAGTAGGCTTTAGCCTTAAGTGTTTTCCGTTTTAGGCCTAGAACCCGCTATAAAATTGTTGCGACTAACGTCTTGTCGCCTTCCGTCGGATCACTAACGGCAACTTACGGTCCAATTACTTCAGTGTCACCCATTCAAATCCAACGCCCGTGAACCTCCTCTCACGAGATTCATATTTGAAATAAATCGAGTTTGATTGGTCGCAAGTCGACATGAAACTTGATCTTCCCCCCTTTGCTCTGTACCTTCAGCGAACAGCAACGTGGTGGCAGGCTTATCCAATAAATTCAGGCTATCCTGCGGCGGTCCGAATGGTCAGAGAGCAATGCTATTTACATACAGGTACGCTTGCGAGGCTTAGGCTCTCAGCCACTGTGCGGTAGCACCCGATCTTTAGCATACCTAAATTAGCCAATAAGGAGTCTTTGCAAGGCTGGCTCATTGGAAAGGAATTCTTTGATCTACTACAGCTGGAAGGGCTCCGTGCATATACTGGAAGTATACACTCTCGTTTGATCTGCCCGCAGCCCTGGTGGACCCAAGTACAGTTGCAGAAAATCTCAAGCGAGACCTTTCCACTAAAGTGCAACTCCGTCGTCAGTTCCGATCAGACGTTAGCGTATTGGTGGATCTGTGATGGTATACTTGGCACACAAGGTTCCTCAGAGCTAACTGTCGCGCTAGGGCAACTGATGCTGCCTACACAGTGGCGGGTTTGAATTGCCCATATGACCAGGACCACCGACTACCTAAACGTCCGAGCCCGGATTCACAGCAATACAACCTCCTCACTTCTGAGCGAGTATTCGAATTTCTAGTATTACGCCTCCAGGTCTTCCCGATCATGCTGCGTGGAGGAGAGACAGTGCGAAGCGTGGATGAACGGACAGTCTTGTGGTTACACGACTGCGACTCATAATGGGGTCGCTCGGAGATTCAGGGGGTCTTTCGATCCTAAACCCATCACCCCTTAGACTGCCGGGGCCAGTCTTTCTCCATGAAGTCGTATCTCGGTCGAATAAGAATGGAGATTCCGCTATCGAATTCCTTTCTAAGAGGGGTCAGAGAAGCGCCATATCCTATGCAGAGCTGCATGCAGCATCCAATGCACTTGCTTTTCGTATTGCAGAGACGCTAAGATTGCTATCAACAGAGAATACAAACGAGAGACTCATCATTCCCCTATTGATACCGCAGTCTCCCCAGTTATATATTGCTCTCTTGGCCATCTTGAAAGTGGGTGGCGCATTCTGCCCGTTGAACCTCGATGCCCCCAAGGAGAGGATCAAGTTTATCCTGAAGGATGTTGAGGCCAAGGTGGTTTTGGTGAGCTCATCTTTGAGCTCAAAAATTCCCCAAGATGATAGTACCTGCCGGTTATTGCTGGTCGGGGAATCATCCGAAGCCTCCCCAGAGGGCCAGGCCCGGTTAACACAATCGATTTCTTACCGGACACCGAAGAGGGATGATCTCGCGTACGTCATGTACACCTCTGGCTCAACGGGAACCCCTAAGGGTGTTGGTGTGTCCCATGATGCTGCTACTCAAAGTTTACTGGCACACAATCGACACATGCCCAAATTCAAGCGGTTTCTTCAGTGCGCAGCACCAACCTTTGACGTGTCTGTATTCGAGATATTCTTTCCGCTATTTAGGGGGTGTACAGTGATCTCGTGCGACCGTTCCAGGATGATTGCCGATCTGCCAGCTGTTTTGAGAGACATGGAAGTCGATGCATGTGAACTGACGCCGTCTGTTGCCGGTAGCCTCCTAAAGCGAAGGCGCAACGCACCTGGCCTACGACTCCTGTTGACTATCGGAGAAATGCTTACTGAACCCGTTGTACGGGAGTTCGGCGGTGATGCGTCTCAAGAGAGCATCCTATGGGGGATGTATGGCCCAACCGAGGCGACAATTCACTGGTAAGTCCCGGTTTCCGCAGAAGAGAATCAGTCGTTATTAACAGTGTGCAGCACGCTTCAGCCAGCGTTTCAAAAAGAGACAACTAGAACTTGCATTGGTGTTCCCCTTGATACTGTATCAGCATTCGTTCTAGACTACTCCGAGGAAGACAACGCTAAGGCACCGCTCATTGTTGCCCCCCTTGGCCACGTTGGAGAGCTGGCTGTTGGTGGTTTCCAACTTGCCGCGGGCTATATCAATCGGCCCGAGCAAACCTCCGCTGTCTTTATCGAAACTCCATGGGGCCGCTTGTATAGGACTGGAGACAAGGCAAGAATGCACTCAGACGGGACGCTTGAATGCTTAGGCAGGATCAATGACGCTCAAGTCAAGCTCAATGGACAGAGGATCGAGCTCGGCGAGGTTGAACAAGCTATTCTGCGAGCGAGGGGATGCCACAGCGCCTTTGCTACTGTGATTTCGAATGTTCTCGTGGGGTTTGCGGCGGTCGAGGATACAGAGGGAATTCGGGAACAGATACTAGCCAATTGCAAGTCTTGGTTACCAGCTTTTATGATTCCCGCCGAGATCATAACTATGAGAGACTTTCCGCAGCTCCCTTCAGGAAAGATTGACCGAAAACGCTTGATAGCCGACCATGAAGCATCCATGGCCGTTGACGACAACCTAGAAGAGCAGTTCTCCAGTGACCTCGAGAGGCAGCTCTGCGAAGCCGGGCGAGAGATCCTCGGGTTGCTTCTCACACCAAGTACCCGCCTCTTCTCCGCAGGTCTGGATTCTTTGATGGCTATTAAGTACGCCTCTATACTTCGCGGGTTGGGCATATTCGTCAACCTGGTCGATATCCTTGAGTCTCCTACGATACGGGATCTCTGTTCGATTATTCAGCGCCGCATTTCAAAAGGCCACTTCGCCGGAAGCGAGGGTAGCCTTTCCGATGGGCATCTGGGGAGCACCGAAACGGAGTCGCCACACTGGCTGGCTGCTTTGGGCCCGCTAGCCGACCAGGTCGAACGAGTAGAGCATTGCACGGCCCTACAGACATCAATGATCGCCGAGACTTTAAAGGACCATCGGCTATATGTGAATCAGGTCGAACTCGAATTCCCACAGCTAGTCGGTGCGGAGTCGATCAAGATATGGATTGCCTGTATAGCCCAGCGGAACGAGGTCCTGCGGACGGGGTTCGTTCACATTGACAGTGCACTCCACCAGGTCATCTGGAAGCATCTAGGGGACCGGATCCGGATCGTTGAGCAATTCAGCCATTTTGATTCATATGATGTTGAGCAGTTTCTGCAGCGTCCTCTCCAGGTTGAGATTAGGGGCCCTACAGGGCAAGAGGCAACCTGCAGGGCTAGGTTCACGTTGCATCACTCGATATATGACGGGTGGACTATGGACCTATTAATTGAGGATCTCCGCCTTCTATCGCTTGGGCAAGAGCCGGTACAGAGACCACAATTCAGGACCGCCTCTAGGTGCTTGGGCGCAAAATCGGACCCCGAGGTGATGAGCTCAAAGGAATTCTGGGCGGAGTACCTTCGCGGCGGCGCACCATCCTCAATCCCTAACTTCAAAACCACAGCTGTGCCGCATCCGCAGATAGTCACGGAAGTCAACGATATCCAGATTGACCCCGCGGAGGTGAAGCAATGGACGCTTCAATCCTCTTTCAGCCCCCAAGTGGTTTTCCAAGCATGTCTTTGCTGGCTTTGGGCAGCCGTCACGGGCAGTGACGATGTAATTGTGGGCTCCGTCTCATCCGGACGAACGCTTCCTATCTCCGGCATTGAGAAGATCATGGGCTCGTTCATTGCTACACTGCCACTCAGGATCTCGTTGAGCAAATACCAAACGATAGGTGAACTATTACAGAGCATTCATACCGCCAATCGAGAGAGTCTCCGCCACGGACAACTTCCGCTTCCAGAAGTGAAGCGGGCCGCTGGCTTGAGTCCAGCCACGCGACTGTTTGATGTCATTTTCGCTTATCAGGAGTCTCTTATCAGTCGAAGACAGTATCCCAATGACATCCGGGAAGTCTGGCACAAAGATGCCGTGGAATGTGCGCTTCTAGTCGAGATCTTGCCGCTTGGACGCCATTACTCGTGCCAGATAACATGGCACTCGGATATATTTTCGCACAATCACATTCGAGTCTTCGCGCACCATCTCGGTAACTTGGTCAAGTTCTTCATACGCCATAGCGATGAGCCCCTGGGCGCCATCCCGAAGAGCTTTCCAACCGAGTCGCTTTCCCGATATAATGAGAAACCCACGTGCACAGATATCCCTTCAAGTCTATCTGAGCTTGTCGAGAATATGGCGCTCATGCACCCTAGGAACGAGGCGTTGTTATTTGCCCAATCCATCAACGTTTCTTCCGTAGAAGCGCAAAGCCTTACTTATCATGAATTGAACGCGCGGGCAAATCAGATTGCTAGGCATATTCAGCCATATGGCGTGGCTCCTGGGGAGATCATCGCAATAGTCATGGAAAAGTCTCCCTTGATGTATTCTAGCATCTTGGCTATACTCAAGACGGGCTGCGCATACCTTCCAATCCTGCCCACCACTCCTATTAACAGAATAAACTTAATTCTTCAGCAGGCATCCCCCCGCTTGTGCCTCGTTGACGATACCTCTCCCCGGCTATCTAGCGCCGTCCCCTTCACCGTCGTAAACGCCCAACATGTATCTTTATCCGAATATTCTGACTCGAACCTGGTAATACCTGGAGATGCTTCGCGCCTGGCGTACGTTATATACACTAGCGGGACGACAGGCAGTCCGAAGGGTGTTTCGGTGACCAACAGAAATATTCTAAGCAATATCGAAGTCCTCTCCCGCATATATCCGCACGACCCTTCTGCCAGAATGCTACAAGCATGCTCTCAAGCATTCGATGTATCAGTTTTCGAGATATTCTTTACCTGGGCGAACGGCATGTGTCTATGCTCGGCGACCAACGACACTCTCTTCGAGGACCTGGAAAGGGCAATTCGGACGCTTCGTGTTACCCACCTCAGCATGACGGTCACCGTTGCCTCCTTGGTAGATCCGCGCAATGTCCCAGATGTTAAATTCCTTGTGACTTCTGGCGAGCCCATGACAGATGAGGTACTAGGCAAGTGGGCGGGCTGTCTCTATCAAGGTGAGCTGCGCGTCCCACTCTCTGCCACCCCCTTCTTATTTGGCAAGTTTCAACTGACTTTATAAGGGTACGGTCCTTCCGAAACGACAAATATCTGCACGGTAAGAAAGGTCGCAGCTGGCGATTCGTCACAGTTTCTCGGCTGGTCTTTTGAGAACACCTCAACCTTCGTCTGTTACATTAACACACCGGACCTTGTCCCCCTAGGCTGCGTGGGAGAGCTATGTTTCGGAGGCGACCAAGTGGCTGCTGGGTACCTAATGCTCCCTGAAATGACAGCCGAGAAGTTCTTCGAACACCCCGAGTACGGCCGCCTATACCGCTCTGGCGACCTTGGGCGCATGCTTCCCGATGGCTCCTTGATTATACTTGGGAGAATGGACACCCAAGTGAAACTACGAGGCCTCAGGATCGAGTTGCAGGAGATCCAGTCAATCGTGCTTAGCACCGGTCTTGTGAGAACCTGCACAGCCTTGCTTGTCACACTAAGGGGCTTCAACACGCAGCAGCTAGCGCTGTTCTACGTCCCTGTGGGGGAAGCGTCCAAGCATTTCGGGTTCTTGGATATCACAAACTCGGTCAAGCATTCGAAGTCAGCGATACAGCAGGCACTGAAAGACGCATTACCGAACTATATTGTCCCGTCTTTTACTTTTCCAATCTCAATGCTACCATTGACGTCGTCAGGGAAGATCGACAACAATTGCCTGCGGTCTTCTTCTGCTGTATTGCCTGACAGCTTTATCGGTTTGTGCAGCTCGGAGGATGACCAAGATGGAATGGAAGACGAGTGGACGGAAGCCGAGACGGCGGTCGCCAAAGCCCTAGCTAATATATTAGATGTGGACCAAAAATCCATTGGCCGGTGGACATCGTTTGCTGCCCTTGGCATAGATTCGATCTCCGCGATGCCCTTAGCCCGGGAACTCCAAAGCGTGTTCAAAACTCGAGTCCCGTTATCACTTGTGATCCAGAACCCGAGCGTTGGACGTCTCGCAGCAGCTATTGCTGCGAAAGGCGATTCTGTGGATGAACGCCAAGCATCGAAAAAGGATCCTCTGCTTCCTACTGAACTTACAGAGATAGTTAGGAAACAGCTCCGCTCTCGGGGGAAACCCATAGGCGCGGTTCTTCCATGTACGCCTCTACAAGAAGCGATGCTTGCATCTTCAACCTCAGAGGCGTCGGTATCATACTTCAACCAGATGCTTTTCCGGCTCCAGATACCATCGCAATCCATGCTTGGCTATTGGGCCACGATGATCCGCCGCCACGAGATCCTCCGCGCATGCTTCGTAACGACGGATGATCTCAGGTTTCCGATTGTCCAAGTCGTTTTTGAGAACTACGAACCTACCTACGAGGTCTTTGAAGCAAGTGAAATCACCCTTCAACATGAAGCCTCGCGGCATCTTAGGTCGCTTTCCGCAATAATTGATTCAGGAGAACCCCCAATCTCACTCGCAATCATCCGCATAGAGGATGCAGAGTACTTATCATTTGTCTGCCACCATGCAGTTTACGATGGCATATCGATGCACAACTTGCTCTCCGAGGTAGAAAAGCTTGCGCATGGTCAACAGCTATCAACACCGTTGTCGTTCGAGATGTTCCTCCGGGAAACACTCTTCTTACCTCCAGACGCTGACGGCTTCTGGGAACAGCATCTGCAAGGCATAAGGCCGCTTCATCTTGACCAAACCGCCATTGGGGATGACACAGCGCCGCTTAAGTTGGTCACGCATGCTAGCCGCCAAAGTCTCACTGAGATCGAAATCCAACTGAAAAGCGTAGGAGTATCGCTTCTGTCCTTCTGCCAAGCAGCTTGGGCAATTACACTATCGCTTATTCAAAACGACCAAGATGTCTGCTTCGGAAATGTCTTCAGCGGTCGCTCAGTAGCCTTGGACAACATCGATGCTCTCGTGGCCCCATGCTTCAACACGTTGCCCATTCGGATGGATTTGGCCAACTCAGGATCGACCTTGGAACTCATGAAGAAGTTCCAAACGCTGAATATCGAGATGCTGCCTTATCATTTCACTGGCCTCCGCCGAATACAGTCCCGGTTGCGGATACCATCGCGCCTATTCGACACCTTGCTTATCTTACAACCCCAGTCTGAGCCCTTAGATGAAACAGTCTGGACCTTGGAGGAAGACCGTGGGGTTATGGATGTGAGCAGATGTTCCTGGATTTTGTATGGTTTGACGATATTGATGTATGCGCAGGTACCAATCGTCTGCGAACTGACTCCGATAAAAGAACAGAACATACTCGGGTTACAGCTTCACCGCAGCTCGTAAGTACTACCTCCTCGCCTATGTGGCACTCGAGCGACCACTGATCATGGCGTAGGTCGATGTTCTCCTATCAAACCCTAGAACTCATTCGGGACGTTTTCCAACACGTTTTCGATAATTGCCTTGACCATCCTTCCTCTCACTTCCCGACTCATTCAAAGTTACTGCTTGAATGGCAAGTTCAGATAGATCAATTAGCTCCAACACCTTCAGAGCGCGAAGGACCTATTACGACCCCGGTATCCTCTGCAGACGAAGGTAGCTGGAGCAGGGAAGAAATGATCGTCAGATCCGTATTGTCGAAGCTAGCCAACGTACCCGAAGAGAAGATTGAGCGTCACATGCCCATCTATCGGTTTGGTCTGGACAGTATCGGCGCGGTGCAGCTTGCTGCATCGCTTCGACGGCAAGATCACGTTATCTCTGCGGCGGATATTATGGCAAATCCGACTTGTGCAGGTATTGCCTGCTGCCTGGAAGATCAACTGGAGGACAGCAAGGTTGCCACGTATGACTTTGTAGCGTTTCGGCAAGCGGTATTCCAAGACTTGACATCAATCAAGGGTCTCCCGGAAGAGCTCGAGGCCGTATTCCCTTGCTCTCCTGTTCAACAGGGCATGCTCTCACAGTTTCTCATGTCCGAAGGGAAGCACTACTTCAACTTCTCAAGTTGGACCTTGAACATCGGCCTCGACACCGATAACCTTGTCCAAGCATGGGAGCAACTGGTTACGCAGCATCAGATCTTGCGCACTGGATTCGTGCCTGTTAACCATTCTGACAGCTCCTTTGCCATGGTTGTTCATCCAGCCGGGTCCATCGCTATTCCAGTCACGAGGAATAGGGCCCAATCCGTGGATATCCGACAATGGCGGGTCGAGTCTGCTCAGGGCGCTCTGCACACGCTCTCACGGCCCCCCTGGCGAGTCCTCTTAGTGGATCGGGACACTGGTCCATCCACTATGCACCTAGCAATGCATCACGCGTTGTACGATGCACACTCACTTCGCGGGTTGCTTCACAACTTGGCTTGCCTTATAGAAGGCAAGGACGTCCATACCTACTCTGGAATTGAGTCGGCACTATCTCAAATCATCAAGCCGATGGACTCCCAACGCACCTCAGAGGCGTTTTGGAAAAGCCAGGCCGAAAGTCTCGTAGTCAATAGCTTCCCCACGCTCACGCCTCTTCGTGTACAGAAGCAGACCTTCTCGGTCGTCTCAGCGGCCTGTGGTACATCTCTAGAGATTCTCCGGCGACATGCAGCAGATGCAGGCACAACTATTCAGGCTGCATTGCAAGGAGCTTGGACACGCCTGCTATCCGCCTACCATGGAGAGTTAACTGTTACCTTCGGAGTTGTGCTCGATGGACGAACAACAGAAGAATCAAAGCAGGCGATGTTCCCGATGATCTCGACCTTGCCCGTCATAGCACAGAATTTCGAGTCTAACTCGGAACTCCTTCATTCCATGCTGCAGTATAATGCCACTCTTCGGCGGTACGAACATACCCCTTTGCCTCTCATTCAGCGATGGCTGGGTCGTCCAGATAGTTCTCTCTTTGACACTATTCTCGTTTACCAGGTTGTGGACCAAGATAGCCACCGCCTGCCATGGACAATTCTAGATGAGGCCGCATCGGTGGACTATCCCGTCTCGCTAGAAGTCGAGGAGACCATCGACAAGCTCCAGTTTAACTTCACCTTCGACACTAGCGTCTTACCCGCTGAGCAAGCAGGAACGATGCTAGAGCAGCTCGATGCCATCTTCGTTGATCTGGTTATGTGTCCAGGCGGTCATATTCATCGGCTCACAAGTCAAACCCCGAAGCTCTACTCAGTTCTACCTCCGGCACACCCAGTGCTTCCTTCCAGTGCCGAGCTGCTACATCAGCTTGTCGAAAAGACCGTTCAAGCACAACCAGATTCACTTGCTCTTGAGTTCGTCGACGAGCTCAATGACAACACTAACCGTCGGAGATGGACATATCGGGAGTTGGACGCCATGGGAAATAGAGTGGCAAACATCCTTCATGGAAACCACGTACCTCCTAAGGGTATCGTGGCGATCTGTTTCGACAAATGCCCGGAGGCATATTTCTCAATACTTGGGATCTTGAAGGCTGGTTACTCGTTCTTGGCACTGGACCCCGCTGCGCCGCCTACGCGACAGGAATTCATCCTCCGCGACTCAAAGGCTGCATGTCTGCTGATCGCGGAGGCGTGGCACTCCAATCTGGGTTTCGCTTGTCCAGTACCGATACTTGAGGTGGGTCACAATGTCCTTTCGACAGTTCCGACGACGCTTTTCAGTCCGTCACCTCCGATCTCGCCATTCGACACCTGCTATTGTCTCTATACAAGCGGCACTACAGGCACTCCGAAGGGGTGTCTCATCAGTCATAATAACGCCGTACAAGCCATGCAGGCCTTCAAGGAGCTATTCTCAGGCCATTGGGATTCTCAATCCAGATGGCTGCAATTCGCCTCGTTCCACTTTGATGTCTCTGTCTTGGAACAATACTGGTCTTGGTTCGTTGGCATCACCGTCGTGGCAGCACCTAGAGATCTCATTCTCAGCGATCTGATCAAAACGATCTCTAAGCTTGAAATTACCCACATCGATCTTACCCCTAGCCTTGCGAGGCTGGTTCACCCAGATGAAGTGCCAAGTCTGTGCAGGGGCGTTTTTATTACTGGGGGAGAACAGCTCCGCCAAGACGTGTTAGATAATTGGGGGCCGAAGGAAGTCATCTACAACGCCTACGGACCTACGGAAGCCACAATTGGTGTCACGATGTTCCAAAGGGTTCCCGTGAATGGCAGATCATCGAATATCGGACACCTGTTTCCGAACGTGGGGGGTTATGTGTTCCATCCTGGTACTGAAATACCGGTTATCAGGGGCGGTGTCGGAGAACTGTGCGTGTCAGGGAGACTAGTTGGCAAAGGGTACCTAAACCGTCAACAGCTCACTAAAGAGCGCTTCCCAGTCTTGAAGCAATACGGCGATCGCGTCTATCGCACTGGTGATCTAGTACGCGTCCTCCATGATGGTTCTATCGACTTCCTGGGCCGCGCCGATGATCAGGTTAAACTCCGTGGACAGAGACTGGAAATTGGAGAGATTAACCACACTATCAAGGCTAACGTCTCACAAGTTGCAGACGTGGCTACTTTGGTCACTCGACATGGCAATCAGGACAGGGACCTCCTCGTATCCTTCGTCGCCCCCCGAACAGTTTCAACGTCTTCCAAGGAGTTGCATGTTCTCTCCGATGAAGCTTCACTCACCATTGCTAAAGAGGTCCAAGACGCTTGTCGGGGGCGCCTGCCCGGATATATGGTTCCGACTTACGTCTTTACCATTCCGTTCATTCCTCTTTCGGCAAACAATAAGGCGAATCTGAATAGTCTAAAGCAGCTCTTCGCTACACTCTCGTCAGAACAGCTCAGAAGCCTTTCCACGGGTGCCGCAGGGGCACGGAGAGAATTGAATAACAGGGAGCACCAAATAGCCAGTGTGCTCTCTACAGTCACACGGGTCGAGATCTCTTCGATACGACCTTCATCAACCATATTCGAGCTTGGCATTGACTCAATAACCGTCACTAGAGTTGCTTGGAGCCTCCAGGCAGAAGGCTTCGCCTCTGCCACTCCGTCGCTTATCCTTAGGAACCCCCAAATCAGCCGCCTAGCTCAGGTGCTAGGACAGGACACGGCGTCAACCCTCGCCAATCAGGTACTTCAGGTGACGCTGTTAATACGCTCCCGCTACCACAAGTATCTCGGCCTGGTATGCAGGACGCTGGAGATAACGAATGAGAGCATTGAGTACATTGCTCCGTGTACCCCCCTTCAAGAAGGCATGCTCACGAGGTCACGTACCGCTGGTGACCATTCGGCTTACTTCAACTATTTCCGTATATCTCTGGATCCTTCAGTCTCCGTCGATCGTTTGAAAGACGCCTGGACGCGCGTAGTTAACTCATGTTCGATACTAAGGACAGCATTCGTTCAGACGCCTGAGGGGTACGTCCAGGCGGCGCTGAAAGAAGAAACCTTACGTTGGAGCGAATTGGATATCCAGGAGGGTGTCATTGAGAATTGCATCTCTGCTCGTCACCGAACCTGGGTCGAGCTGAACCAGAAAGTGATGCGCTATCCCCTTGAGTTGGATTACATCCATAGCCCGCAAGAACGTGTACTGGTGCTACGGCTGTTCCACACTGTCTACGATGCCCACAGCTTTGAACTCATCCTTCGGAGGATTATCGAAGAATATCACGAGACAGATAAGGAATATGGCCCTTCTTTCTTGGATGTTCTACCGCACGGCCCCCTTCAATCCCACAGCTCATCCAGGCCTTTCTGGGAGGCTCTATTCAAATCCTACGCATTCCAACCGCTACCTAAACTCACATCTGCACCGTCTATTTCTGATACGGCTGTAAGTCGAATAATTGGTATCGATGGCCTCGAGGCGCGTCGAATTGCGCTCGGGGTGACACACCAAACTGTGATGCAGGCAGCATGGCTAGTAGTGCTACAGCAGTACTTCACAACGACCCCCTCCATTGGAGTGGTGTTTTCTGGAAGGTCTATCGTCTACGAAGGGGCCGAAAATATCATCGGTCCTATGTTTAATACCTTGCCATTCCGAGTTGAAACATCCGAGATCACGACCTGGGGGGCTTTCGTTCGCAAAGTCCACGAATACAACACTTCCGTCCTGGATTTCGTGCATGCCCCACTTCACGACATTCAGAAGTGGTGCTCACACGGACGGCAGCTGTTTGATACTCTCTTTATATTCGACCGCGAGTATAGTTCCGAGATTGCGATGTCTGACCTTTGGTCCTCTATCAGTTCCGCCGCTGTCACCGATTATCCCCTTGCGCTCGAAGTTGTGCTAACCCGAGAACGATGCCTAAGGGTTACCTTCGTCGCACAGGCTGGAATAGCAGATAAGGAGGCGCTTGAAAGTCTCCTGGATAAGTTGCAACATAGTCTTGCTTCCGTCGCAGCGTCAAACGACGATACAATGGTGCCTATCAGAAGTGAGGCGGACCCCACAACCAGTGATCTTTCAACAGTTCACCATACTAGAACTGGCAGCAGCCAGACACCCTCTTATGCACAGGGAGGTACCTCCACGTTTGAATGGACCGACCTGGCTAAGAAGCTCCGTCGTGAAATTGCACTGCTTGCAGAGCTGGCCGAGGATGAAGTCACGGAAACAGTGTCTATCTTCGAACTAGGCTTGGACAGTATTGATACGATCAAGCTAGCTGCGAGATTGAACAACTTAGGAATCCGTGTCACTACTGGTGATCTTATGAAGAGAGCATCGATTCAGGGCATTCTGTCATCACAGGATAGAGCCCAGCCGCAGGTCAATGGTTTGGCGGCACGCGATGATGAACTTACGCGAGCGAAGAGCGAGTTAAAAAGATACCTGGAGGGACTCGGAGCAAACCTCGACGATATCGAAACCACCTTGCCGCCAACACCACTGCAGGACTCCATTGTCGCAGATATGCTGTTGTCTGACTTCTACCGCTACTTCAACCACGACGTGCTAAGGATTACCCCGGGAACGGATATGGACCGCTTGAGATCCGCTTGGGCTACAGTCTACGACAATTCTCCGATCCTAAGAACGTCCTTCGAGCAGGTGGAGGATCCAAAGATCCCCACCGCGTTTTGTCAAGTTGTGAGAAGAAGTAACGTCGAATGGGGCCCTACTTTGGAGCTCGGTAACCTCGGCGAGATCCAAACAGTGATTGATCACGCCCGAACCAAGGCGAAGAACGCGAATGCGAAGTCGGGCCTTTTTCAAGTCAACTTCGTCACAACACCAACCGATCAGTATGTCGTAATATCAATCTCTCACGCATTATATGATGGTTGGTCGCTGGATATGTTATACCGAGACGTCCGAGCTGCGTATAATAGCCATTATGAAACGCGAAAGCCGTACGAGCCTTACCTCTCTCATTTACTCTTCGGCCCCGGGCCTGCTTCACGGGACTTCTGGGCAGACTTCCTGCATGGCGTTCATCCAACTCTTCTGGATACCAGGACGGCCATGCCTGAAATGCAGAACCCCGTTATACATCGAGACGAGGTAGTGTCCAGATTCACGCCCATGGAGCTTAAGACACTATGCAGGACCTACGGTATCACACCACAGGTTCTAAGCCAAGGCTGCTGGGCAGTTGTTCTCGCAACGCTCGTCAAAGCCTTGGATGTCACGTTCGGAATCGTATTGTCTGGAAGGGACACCGACGAAGCACAAGATCTGCTGTTCCCGACCATGAACACCGTGCCCATGCGAATCGTTCTCCACGGCAGCGTCACGGAGTATCTACGTTCCTTACAAGCTACGATGTCGGAGATCTTAGAGTTTCAGCATGTCCCCTTACGACAGGCCCAAAAGCTTGCGGGTGTCAAAGGCCAGCATCTTTTCAATACGCTATTTATCTTACAGAACAGTGCTGAGGGTCCAAATGAAGATCCGCCAATCATGGAGTCCGTCCAGGGGTCTTCCGCAGTCGACTATCCCATCTGCGTTGAGATGGAAGTCTCCGATGCATCGGTAATGTGGCGCATTGCCTGCGACGAACGCTTTGGCTCTTCGGATGATGCTAGACGAACCCTTGAGGATCTTGAATCCGTTCTGCACTACGTTTCCAAGAATCAAGACGCGGAAGTAGTTCAGTTCGAACCGCACAATGACAGAGTACGGGTATGTGGCCAAGACGCATTCATACCCAAGGATGAACTCCGGTTCGAGGGTAATGCGTCACATGAGGCCCCGCATGGCCGAAATAAGGAGTGGTCTGGAATCGATTCTCCAGTGGTTGAAGTCCTAGCCCAGCTCTCCGGGCTGAAGCAGGATTCGATCAACCCCGACGACACCATCTATCATTTGGGCCTGGACTCGATCAGTGCCATAAAAGCTAGCTCTATGCTCCGCAAGCTTGGCCTTTCCGTATCCGTCCGGGACTTGCTGAAAGCGGACTCAATTCGCCAACTAGTTGATAATAGTGCAATACCTGAGGAGCATCCCAAGGACGTCCCAAGTCGCGCCAATTCGCCCTTAAAGGATCTCGATCTACAACCTCTGTTAGATGATGTCGGTATTGATCTGAATGCTATTGAGAAAGTACTGCCTGCATTACCCATGCAGGTTCACATGTTGACCGTATGGCAAAACGCCAATGGCTTCTTGTTCTATCCGACGTTCACATACAAGATCACCGGATATGTAAGTCCCAACGCAGTCGCAAACGCTTGGAGATGGTTGACCGCCGAACTCCCTATTTTGCGGACTCACTTCATCGCCACTGGCTCTATTTCGACCCCCATTATCCAAGTCATCACTCAACCTGAGTCAAGTGATAAAGCTACCGTGGGGAACATAGAGTATATCGGCGAGAGGCAGTGGAGATATCAAGCTGCGCTTACCCCCTTCGCATTCGTGGCGATTGAAGGATCCGAACCAGGTGAGGTCCATATACGTCTTCGAATCCATCATGCGCTGTACGATGGAGTCAGTTTGCCGATCATAATGGGCCGCTTTGCAGAGCTCTGCGGCACTCAGCCGTCATCATTATCGCCTAGCAGCCTCAACGCCTGGTACAAACTCGTATCAGACCACAGTTCCGAAAACGTCAAAAGGAAGGCGCAAGAATTTTGGACGTCGTATCTAGAGGGGGCGTCATCCCCGACCCTCTCGATTGACCGTCCCGGCTCAGAAAAGCATGTGGTTCAAGTTGCGGAACTCAAACGAAATGCTGTCCCTAATCTTAGCAGGCTTAAGCACTTAACCTCCACGCATGGAGTAACGCTACAAGCTCTGTTCTTCGCGGGATACGCCAAGGTCCTCGTGCGTCATCAGGGACAGCGGAGTATCAGGGTTGACGACGATGTTGTCTTCGGCGTCTACTTTGCTAACCGGACCAATGCCCCCGAGTTAGAATACCTACCGTTCCCAACCCTAAGCATCCTGCCGCTACGTGTTAGATCTCCAGGCTCTAAACCAATCCACTTACTGGCAGGGGAAGTCCAAAATGATCTCCTCCATATAAGCGCCTTCGAGAATGCCACCGCGGGCCTGTGGGAGATACACCAGTGGACTGGAGTGCAGATCGACACATTTGTCAACTTTCTCAGCCTCCCGGGCGACTTTAAAAATGAGGACAAAGTCTCTGTGGAGGAGGTGCCCGCTGACACGGCGCCGCTGAGAGTAAACGGCGGCTCCCTGCCTCAGCTCGCCTGTCCGGACGCGCCATCGCTGTCAAAGAACCCAGTGAGAAACTGCTACGTAGTAAGTTCCCCTCGCGTCCCGTCTCTGGGGCTTTTTGTACAAGATCCTCTAACACGTGGGTTCTACAGGATGCAGTCGATATCGAGGTCGCGGTTCGCGGGGAGTCGATGGATATCGGGGTATTCTCCTCATCTTCTTCTTACTCGCAAGCTGAAGCTTCAGAAATGGTAGAACATATTATTCGCGTGCTGGAGGAAGGAGTCCAATAATTGACCTACCATTCATGTCTTTCGCTGTCCATTTGTATTTTACGTAGTCATCATTAATGCCACAAATGATACTTTTCCACTCCAATCTTCTATCCCTCCCCAAGGGAAGCAGTGAAAATTCCCGCCAATAAACAACGAAATGCTAGCCATGTACAAATCAATATCGACGGTTTCCCGGCCGCCTTTGCTTCATTCCCCTAGTAATTCGCGCCAATACTGATGGAAAGAACGCTCATCGACAATCATCCACGTTTTCCGCCCTTGCGTCTGGAGACCCCCTTTTCTCCTCGTGGCCTGGTGGTGCACTCGGCACTATTAGGAATGCCTTGGAGACGTTCTTAGTGAGCCCCTTCTCTGGGCCGACTAACCCAACGTTAGCGGGAATGTTATAATGCAAGGTTAGCCGACATGCCTCGAAGAACTGTGAATATGTCCATCAGAACGGAATGAAAGTGACTACAGCCAAAACTTGGCCAAACGTCCGTCACGGGTTCCTGTTTTAGTCGCCAGCATGGCCGTTTACCCTATTCTGGTACGCCTGGAAGAGTCCCAGCATCTTCCACGTAAGCGGGCAACAGGACACCGTGTTAAGCATTCTGCCATGTTGCATTCTCTTCCGCCAGAACGCCTTGAACCTCGGAAACGCTTCGGAACGTCCGCCCCTTCGTTTCGAAGCTAGGTGAACGAGCCAGAATGATGCATTAAGACCCAACACAGCATAAGCGAGACGAAGATTAATGAGCAAGCCATCGTTCAGTAACCGGATAGGGTTGCATTCTTCTAGCCATGAATCCTCAACGGCGTCGGTTTCGTAATCACCCCGAACATGGGCGACGAAATACTGAAACAGGACCACGTTGGCACGCCGCGAGGACTCCGGCAAGTCACCAGAGAACGACGCGGACCCACTGTTGCCGCAGACCGTGGACTACGGATTGCAAGTCATAAAAAGACGGGGTCATGAAAACAACAGCTCAAGGCCGCGGCACAGCTCTTTCTGACTTTGGCTTGCCCCACGGGTCGTGATGGAGACACTGCTAGCTGGGGCTATCAGACCACAGGTGCTATCCAAGGCAGATCCCGTACAGTGCCGTAGCCAGGAATGGTAACTACTGTGGAAGGGCCGACTAGTAAATACGTTAGCAGCCAGGTAGACATCCCATGGATCCTTCCAAGGGAGGCAAGCAGGACTTCACGCGAGACGAGCCTGCCCTGGCAGGTAGAGTAGCCAGCAAGAATCGGCGTGGAGAGGGGCAACCGCGAATCTACTTCCCCTACAGATATTGCACTTTCAAATGGAGTGAGATATCCGACCGCATTTCCCCCACAAGTGGTGGGTGGTAAAAAGCATGTGATGATCCTAGTCATGATGACCTTTGGAAAAGGGGTAACATCACATTATCAATCGCGAGAATGGTCTCAATCGAGCCGCCAGGGCTACCATCGAGTACCGAAGAGTATGAGAAAGCATCGTAAAATGCCAGTTGATTAACTCAATTACTCCTAAGACACGTAGATCCACGCGCAGCCAGAAGAGCATCGCGCCCACTACACCATTGTACGCCTTGCCAATTCAGGGCAACCACTCTCCCGAACCCTCATCGTCTCCTGGAAGGCGGCCCAGCGCTCCTGCCTCTTTCCAGATCCTCGCTGAATTTCCGTCGCCCTCGTTCAAGACTCGGCCTAGCCCAAGTAATTCCATTCCCCCGTGGCGATACCGGAGATAGTCTCCCGTGGAAGTCGACGCTCCTTTCCCGGCTATGCCGAGTTCTTAATATCGCGTCGGTGCGCCAGAAGTCTCTGTCGGGACCGTTGTAATGCGTCGACGCCCTTCCTCTTGTTGATATGATTTCGAGCTTCTCCATTTTAGCCTCCAAGGGAATATCAGCGTCGGGTGCTACCCCATTCCCATGGGCTTGTGAGTCTTGGTCCCCTCCGCCCCCGTACATTTTCTGCTTAGCAGATACAAGGAAGCCTCTCATACCATCAGCAATATCCGTAAATGTGATCGCCATGGCGATCAAGGGGATGGAGATGCCTAAACCGATACCAAACATGTACTTGGACACATATCCAATCGACAGAGTTCCCTCCCATTCCGGTAGATTGATAGCGAAGAATGCCGCGATGAATGACATGGGGAGGAAGATGATGGTCACGATCGTGAACACCATAATAGTCTGCCCCTGCTTCGCAGCTATTACCGCCTGATCGGCTGCGAAGCGCGCCTCGAGGGCGTTGGAGTGCTTCTGCTTGAGATCGAGCAGGTCGGTCAAGCTCATGTAGAGGCTCTGCGCCTGGTTATCCATCCGGTATAGATCCTTTTGCCGGAATTCAATGCCGCGCCGTTGCTCACGCGCGCGCTTGCGGATCTCGGCGGTCCTAGTATCAGTAACTCGGCGATTACCCTCGCCCCTTATCTCGTCGAGGACGAAATCCTCGAAGTCTATCAGTGCAGATAGCTGAGATTCGAGTATCACGGCAATAATGCTTAGCTCGTCGCGGATATCTTTTATCTCAGCTAAAAGCTTTGTTTCGTTGCTAATGTCGAGCAGTGCATCGGATATCTAAGATGGTGTCTCAGTGGTAGGACGTCGAGGGAGGCCAGGTATTTGGCTTACCAGGCTGTTATGGCGACCCATCCCATGCTTATGGTGATCTAGAACCTCCATAGACTTCTTAGAGGCTTTGTTGAACCGGCGAAAGAGTCTGCTCTCCTTGTCTGTAACCACCCCGATGGAATGTTCGAACATATCGAAGAACTGATAATCTTGGTCGTGGGGTAGATGGCGGTCAAAACAGCCCGAGCAACACTGGGTGATAAGAAGAGCTAGGTCATACACGGACTGGATGGGAGGTCTTGTTTTGGCATTAGTTTCCTCAATAATACTGTCCAGAACGTTCAGCGGGTCTCTCTTAGGTTGATTCCAGCGTTGAGGGAAACAAGTTATAATGAGATCTTTCCCGAGGACCCAGAGCCAAAGCTGGTCTACCATGAAAACCTTCTTCTCGATAGAATATCCCTCGCAGTATCTCGATACCACCTGGTCCTCGTCTCTCAGGGAGGTATCGACCCCGTGGTAGAGGAACTGGTCAAGCGTTCTCCGGGGATGCAGACGAGGGACTTGGTTAAGGTAGGCGTCGAGAAGGATATAGTCTGGCGATGGATTTTCGGGAGGCTCCAGCCTTTTATCCACATCACTAATCGCGTGAGCCATTTCGATTCTCCTTGCATCTGTCTCATAATGCAAGAACGGCATCTTCAAGATCAGTCAGTCATGGACACAGTAAGGGACACAGTGCACCCACAAAAAGCACAATCTTGCCATTGGATACAGGCATTCTGGATGTCTCCCAAGCGCCTGGCACTGAAAGTCTTGCGCTCGTATTACTCAGGTTACTGTCCTGACTTTGTGGAGGGTTTCCAGGGTAGCCTTTCCCCCGCTTATGCTTCCTAGGGTGTCGCTCAGCAATCTGCTCAGACTTGCTCTTTTTCTTCGTTTCGGATTTTGGCGTTTCATTCCCTTCATAGTAGTCGCTCCGTTTTTTAGACTCCGAATCTTTCGTACTTTGGGTTGAATTCAAGGACATCTCTGATGTTTCTTCTGATAGGGGCGTAAGTTCCCTATCTTCTCTCCTATTTTCGGCGCTGCCTTGTTGGGGCGTGGATATCTTCTGACAAGAAGTCCGCATAAAATGAGCGTGATGGAAACGTCCTCTATGTTCCTGGTCGAAACATTTCTCTAATGCTTTGAAAGCTTCAATATCCCTGTGCCCAGCCTCGATGAAGGACTTCGCGAGAAGAGTCTGTGGAATCATAAGCTTATATCCCCGTGTGCAAGACGTATTTGGTTACCTCAACCCAAGCAATCTGAAAAGCTATGTCAGCTGATGTCTCGTTAGGGTTGGGTATGATCGCTGTATCGTACATTATTTGCAGGTAGATGAATCCATCGAAAGTCCGGTTTGTACTTGATATTCTTCGTTAATGTCGGGATTCTAGGCTTATCGTTTTCCCGATCCCATCCATACAAAAGTTCATAGACCGAGTATTTGGATACAAGCTGTCTCTTTTCGAATTCTCCGAAGTCGACTACTGTGGCCTCGAAAGCTTTGCATGCCGCTTTGGCTGATGGCGACAGCCGATCAGCCGCCCGTTCAGGGGACAGCAGTTTGACGATGTCTGCGTTATATCGCTCGGCGGCGCAAAGCATCGGGGTGCGATCAAAACTGTCTTTGATGGAGAGATTGGCATCCGGCCTCGATAATAATAGTCGAACAATGTCTTCGAACCCGTTGAAAGCCGCCCAATGGAGAGGGGTCATTCCATTCAAAAGCTGAGCGTTAACGTCCGCCTTTGTCTTGAGGAGTAACTCGACAATATTCTTATGGCCGTTCTGTACCGCGTTGTGAAGAGCAGTCCAACCTCCATCACTAACTGCGCATGGATCGGCCCCCGAATCCAGCAGCAGTTGCACCATATCCTCGCAACGGTCTCTCTGGTTGCTCTCTGCTGCAAGATGTAGGGCCGTACGGCCGCGGTTATTAGAGGCATGGATATCTGCGTTGTTCGCCAAAAGGGCTCGAGCCAGATCGACATTGCCATTTGTCGCAGCCCAGAGTAAGGGCGTCCGGCCGATATGATCCTTCACCTCGATGTTCGCCTTGTGATCGAGAAGCAACTGGACAGTCTTCATCGTCCACTTCCATTTGTTTTGCTTCTCTGAAGCTAGGAGCAGTAGAGGCGTCCGGCCTTCCTTATCCTGAGCTTCAATATCGGCCCCAGATTTTAGTAGTAACTCAGCTACAGCATCGTGTCCCTTCAGACACGCAGCGAAGAGAGCTGTTTGCCCGCTGCGATTGCGGCAGTTCGGATCTGCGTTGCAGCTCAGAAGTTCGGAGACCACGACTGCATGACCCCCTTCGACAGCCCTAAAAAGAGCGGAGACCTCATTCTCTCGTCGCGGGTTGACCTCGGCACCGTGGCTAATGAGCAGTCGCACGATGGACAATTTTCCACGAGCCGCGACTTTTTGTAGCGATTGGCGCAATACATCATGGTCCACCGCAGATGTCCACGGAAGATTCTCAATCAGAATGTCACGAACCCGCGCTTCATTTGCCTGTGCTGCGGCGGCAATCAGTCTCAAATGACGCTGGTCCGGCTGACTACTAGCCACGCTTGGGAGGCTCGCCATTCTACTCAAACCCACTTAAGACGTCTGACGGGGGCTCATGTCTCGTCCTCGATATCCAACGCCACTCGACCAAGGCATTGAGAATTGTATGCAACGAAATGCTCGGGGCTGGTTTTAGCAGTCTGATGCAAAGAAAAATATTGGCACGAGGTAAAGACAGCTCCGTAAGCCATTGACGCGGAGCACACGAAACTGTGGCTGAGCGGTAAATTAGCCTCCATCTTTCAGCCGCATTAGCTAATCAAGGGCCCCGACCAAACGCTAAAATTTAATAGTGTTGCCCCTTTTTTTGCGCAGCCTCCAATCTTCGAACCAATAACCATGAGTGTCATATTTAGTATACCAGCCTCTTTCTTTTATTTATTCTTTTTTTTTTTTTTTTTTTTTTTTTTTTTTTTTTTTTTTTTTTTACAAATCAGGTATGGCGTTACGGAGAGCTGTATATGACCACAAATTGTACCATATAATAGAACGTAATTCGATCTACATACCACCTGCCCAGGAAGCACAATGGCACGTAGCTTTGCCAAATGAATCATGCCTTGTGATAGTTCTCAACCTGGATTCAAGCATAAGGCAACGTACCTAACGGAGAGCCCAGGAGTGTAGGGATTTGTTTCTAGGACAGAATCTTCCTAACTGTTTCATTCCGACACTGTTGCTTTCCTCGTCTCGAAAAACTATTCGACTCTTCTAGCTGCAGCGTTGGCGTATCCTCTTTCCAAGAAGATGGAAGTCCTTTAAGCGTCGCGCAATCCTTTCCATGTCCTCTTTCATCTGCGATAGACATTATCTGAACTCGCAATTTCAAAACAGTCTTGATACTTCCGTGAGAACGAGGCAGTAGGTCGCACCAAAACGGTATTCTCAACCGACAGGCCTTTCCGAGGTACAGAAGCTCGCCTGCCGAATGTTTGGCGGCGGGCCATAGGGACACCTTCAAAGGTATAACTCGACGAAAACACCGAGAGAAGTCTCATCAAGTTCAGCTTCCGGATAGGATGGGACACTACGGATAGCGTCCTATCCCGGGCGCCGGCTCCCACCGAGCAGAGTCTGGGTCAGCGTCGTTGCTAGCGTCAAGGAGACAGGTAGTAATACATGAGCCTCTGCCGAGCCGCGGCTAACGAAGAAGGTTATACTGCAGCACGATCGCGCCGAGCATGCTCGGTTCATGAACCGGAACACCTGCATGACGATCTATATCGTCAGGCGCCGCTCCACGGCGTGAGGCAAGAGTGTACCTCCGTCCGCAGAGGTTGAGGCAGAGGCGGTTCGGGCTGATTCGCCTTTCTTTCCTGGGAAGTGACCTACTCGACATGTATATGCAGGTCGCCAACGCTTTTGCAATGACGGTATGGGCTCTAGCCAGGGCTGTCCTTCTAGAGAGTAGGTGGTCTCGTGATATCGAGACTTGCTTTGAGGATTCACATATCTACAGCTATGGTAACTCCCTCTAATTTCCGCAGTATAAGTTTTGTCACTCAAGAAGCTAGGCTGAAACGGGGCTACAGGTCGTTCGGTGATGCCCCTCAACTATGTGGCCTACTCGCCTCTTGATGGCCTCGCCTGTTGTAGACAACGATCACGTGTGTGTGAGGAAGAGGAGTTATTACATAATGCCACGGGAGTCGTCATAAATCTTCAGGAATCTTAATCGGGTTCTGATAAATAGAACAATGGCCTAGACTAGGCGCGGCCCCTAACACCGCACTAGAATCCAAGCGGCAACGCCTGCCGAAGAGACCCTGATAAAAGTTACACCGAGATATTTCGCGGGGTCCTAGGGCTTGGCTACGACGAGGACTATGACCAATAGGAGAGTCGAACTGAAGATGTATAATGTATAAAAAGGGCAAAGGCGCCTCCGTTTAGCGAGGCTCGCGCTAATTATCAGTGGACCGGCGAGGATTATGTCGCATGGGAGCGGGGGATACGAACATGGGTAAGTCGATTTTCAGGGACGAAATGGATAGAGTTCTGCAGGGACTCGTATTAACTGCTTCCCAAGAGAAGGAGGATGGATCAATAAGCCTAACGGCGCCGCAAAGCTTGGCCCTTCCTACCACCCGCTTTCCAGGGATAGATGGATCAGTTGAGTGCTGAGTGATGAGACGGCAGAGCAGGCTCGGCTGCAACTGCGACCAATATACACGCCTGACAGGTCGGAGTGCTTAATCGCGATGATAACGTCGTGGTGTAGGGGTCCGGTTTTGGGTGCGCTCGGGTTGACTTCCAGAAGAGGAAGGTATTTCCCCCAAGCTGGCCGGTACGGCTATTCTGTCTCCTTGTAGTTAGCAATCCCGCCCGATGGTTGAGCTCGATATCGGCTGCCGATAATGAAATGGTTAGGTTTCCCGCTTTCCATCAATCAAGCGCGGAGTTGCGTGCGCTCGGCACTGCTGGCGTGATGCATCACGCCGAAGCTTATCTGCATTCTCGTCTGGCCCCCGATAGCCTCCAACCCCATATGCCAAGCCTCGCGCCGTTGATACCGTAGATTTGAACCGTACCTTGGCAAGAATACGCAACGCACAAGTGAGGACGGCGCCGCAGGGTCCAGCGGCATTTTATTCCCATGTTGGAGTTCCCGTATCATGGGTGCCATCCCGAACAGCGGAGAGTCTACGGACCATAGACTACTGGTCTTCCATTGGCAATGTACAGCCTGGAATTGCACTGTAGCGGGGTCGAAATTGACCCGAGTTTCGGAGATGTTGTTGAAAGCCCCATGGTTCACGATATGGGATCACAAAGATGCCGGTTTAACCGTACTACCTGCTGTCCCGGGCAAGTCGTCTCTCGTGTGCCATGGCGTTGGGTATTGGTGCCCTGGAGTAAGTCTTCATTGCCCCGACTTACTCCGTAGTTAGCATTACATCTACCGATTCGGTAGCAGCCAGACCTGCTATGGAGCTACCTGATGATCAGGCTCTGATGTTGTATTTGCCGGCCTGATTCGTCCGGAGAGACATCGGAGCTCTGCAGCGTCCTAGTAAAGGGATACCAACCGTTCGAACGATAATGACCTTCTCATTCCTGCACTGCGCGTATCAGTATCGCATGTGAATACAAGCAACTTCCGGACCCATGGTTGTCCCTCCGTGGGGAACATGCCGAGACTTCTGTAAGCGCCCCGGTAAGCGATATCACTAGAGACATGACCTAGTAGATTGGTATACGAGCTTGCCATCGGAGCAGACTAAACGAATCATGCCCATGCCCCGAACACGACGGCCAGGGCCTTTGCGGCGCTTGGTATCACGAACTTGTTTCTTGAAGAGGAAGCTCAATTTTAAGAAACCGCAGGCGACCGACGACTTAGCGATAGAGTTCCAGGTATAAAGATCGCCCTGGCAAACCAACATGGAGTCAGTAGCACCCAGGATAGTCAGGCTTCGCTCCCTGTGTTCCAAGGATCTAGCTGGCCACGAGCTCTCGCAATATGCAATCTCTGTTGCTTCTCGGCCTCCTCGCCGCGACGGGCGTGAATACCCATCCCGCGCATAGGCAGGGCAAGCCCGGTGTTCAACGCAGGGCAGTAGATCTTGAGAAATACCGGTTGGGGACGGTGTCGCACTACAGCAACACAGAATCAACGAGTACCAATCCGGCCCTGCGTCTCGTTAAGCGCGCGACTTACGTCGAGACTGCAACCGAGTTGGTGAAGAGCGTCGCGCCAGGCGCTGAATTCCGCCTTGTTGACGATCACTACGTGGGAAGCAATGGAGTTGCGCACGTTAACTTCAAGCAAACTGCCCATGGTCTCGACATCGATAATGCGGATTTCAACGTTAACGTAAGTCTCCATGATCGCCGGCCATGAGCAAGTTAGCCTGGGCGGAGGGTACTAACAGGCAGTAGATTGCCGCTGATGGATCGGTCTTCTCATACGGCAACTCGTTTTACACCGGCGAGATTCCCGCAGAGAGCCCCCTGGTTAAGCGTGCCTTCTCGGACCCTACTCAGGCCTTGGAGGGAGCCGCTCGGATCCTTGAGCTGCCAGTTACCGGCGAGGCGACCGCTGAGCCTCTCGGGGGGGTCGAGACATATTCTCTCAAGGGCACCTCTGGCGCCCAGGAGGATCCCGAAGCCCGCCTGGTCTACTTCGCCAAGCCCGACGGTACGCTGGCGTTGACCTGGCGAGTCGAGACGGATGTCCTCGATGACTGGCTGCTGACCTACATCGACGCGTCCTCGAATGAGGAGATCCATGGTGTCGTCAATTACGTTGCTGAGGCGACTTACGAGGTCTTGTAAGAATAAATCGTCCGGTGGAGGCTGTACAATAGCTGACCACACCTAGCCCCTGGGGGATTAACGACCCTGATGAGAGCGATCGCGAGACCGTCACGGACCCGTGGGACCTTGACGCATCTGAGTTTACCTGGCACTCTGATGGCTCAAAGAACTATACGACAACCTGGGGTAACAACGGTTTCGCCCAGGACAACCCCACCGGTGGTTCCCAGTATGAGAACAACTACCGCCCCTCCAGTCCATCGTTGACTTTTGAGTACCCGTATGATACCAGCATGTCGACTCCTTCATCCTACATAGATGCGTCAGTTGCGCAGCTCTATTACACGGCGAACTTGTACCATGATCTTTTGTATGATCTTGGATTTACCGAGGAGGCCGGTAACTTCCAACAGAACAACAATGCCAAAGGCGGTCAAGGCAACGACGGCGTTATCCTTAACGCGCAAGACGGTTCGGGAACGAACAATGCAAATTTCGCGACCCCGGCCGATGGACGTAACGGGAGGATGCGGATGTATATCTGGACCCGCACTACTCCTCGGAGGGACTGCTCCTTCGAGGCCGGTGTCGTCCTTCACGAATATACCCACGGCCTGTCCAACCGTTTGACTGGCGGGCCCGGTAATGCAGGTTAGTATATTTACGAGATAGATTTATCCCGTCCGGGCCTAGGTTGGGAGCAAAGCGTGCCCGCCTTATCAAGATTTAGGCGCTACCCTGTTGAGATTTGGCCAGATAACTGTTATCACTACCGAGGACCGTTGGTGTAATATAGCAATTACTAACGCATGGGCACGATAGGTTGCTTGAGCGGTGGCGAAGCCGGCGGTATGGGTGAGGGATGGAGCGATTTTTACCCCACGGCAATCCGTCTCAAGCCCGGAGACACACGCGACACCGAATACCCTCTGGGCGCGTGGGTGAGCGGCAACCCGGCCGGTATCCGTGAATACGTCTACTCGACGAACATGGACACGAATCCTCACACGTATAAGAGCGTCGACACGAGACCTGCAGTGCACGCCACCGGGAACGTCTGGGCGACGATGCTCTACGAGGTCCTATGGAACCTGATCGACAAGCACGGCAAGAATGACGGCGACAAGCCCACGTTCGATAGCAACGGTGTTCCGACCGACGGAAAGTTCTTAGCCATGAAGCTCGTGCTTGATGGCATGGCGCTGTAGGTTACCCTGATGAACTTTCCCGCTGCTTAAATGGAACTGCATCTAACTCTAAACCGCAGTCAACCTTGCACCCCGAACTTCGTCTCTGCCCGAGACGCAATCCTGGATGCCGACAAGGCGCTGACCGGCGGCGACAACCAGTGCGAGATTTGGACAGCGTTCGCGAAGCGTGGCCTTGGTCGAAATGCAGCTTATGCTAGCAGCAACCGCAGAGAGGACTTCACCGTGCCATCTGGTGTCTGCTAAATGAGATGGGTTTTAATGATGAATGAGTGCGCGCCTCGGAGCACCCAGGTTTAGATAGATTATGTAGGTAATCCTCGGGAGGCATGTAAAGCGCACCAATACCGGAGAATAAAAATTTATACAAGCCAATTACAGGTATATTCAAGGGGAGTTTAGTGGTAGCTTTTAGTGATTCCCGATTCGCTCTAGCGCAGGAGTACAGGTGACGTCAGTGCCCTCAAGTTGTCACCCAGTGTCCGTAAGTACCCGCTGAGACACAACGGATATTGGTGCCCGTGTTAGGTTATCGTTAATTGGTTCTTCCGATGCACACTTTATCATGATCGAAAGTTTACGTCGGCCAATTGACCTGCCAAACCCGAGCAGAGGTCGGTGCTATGTATCATGGCATATCTTATCGCGTCGGCTCACTGGCCCTGACACGCAACCCAGCAAGGCACTCTCTTAATACAGGTAAAGTTCAATCCAAGCGTGCGTTCGGAATCAGTAACTCCATCATGGCATCGAGTCAAAATGGGAGTGATGAGCCAGAGCTTAAGAAGCGGGCGGTGGCCGGCTCTTTTCTCTTCCGGTATCCAGATGGCGATGAGAAGAAGGCACAAGTCGCGTTGTTTAGGCGAAGTGGTGCCGTCCGAACATATCAGTATGGATCTAACAATCTTCATCCCGCTCCGTGTGAGCGCTCGCTGAACCGCA
This sequence comes from Monosporascus sp. CRB-8-3, assembly GCA_004155055.1. Taxonomy (NCBI): domain Eukaryota; kingdom Fungi; phylum Ascomycota; class Sordariomycetes; order Xylariales; genus Monosporascus; species Monosporascus sp. CRB-8-3. Next base: position 102,481 of record QJNZ01000119.1, on the reverse strand, counting down.
GACCAGACACAAGCTAGCGCCCATCAGCGGGAGCATTGAGAAAGATGATGCTAATCCCTTAGCCACTGCGTTGCGTGAGATCAAGGAGGAGACGAACTTGGATCTACGGTCGCTGGAACCGCTGCGTGTCGGCAAGCCATATTCTTTTGTGGATGAATCGATTAGTCGCGAATGGGCGATAAATCCCTTCGCTTTCCGTCTTAAGGACAAGTCTGAAGGCGGAAAGGGAGAAGAAAGCATCGTGACTGACTGGGAACACGAGGGATGGGAGTGGCATGACCCCTTGGAAGTCAACGAGTCCGAGCAGTTCGGGGGTGTCCCGAAACTGGTTAACAGTTTGCGAAGAGTGTGGCCAGAGTACGATCTTGGTCCTGATGCTGGAAGGGCCCTCACAGGTGGCCTACGGAGGTTGCGCGATGACCATGAGAGCGGTGCGCGACAACTGGCGGGTATGGCCATATCTACCTTGAGAGAAGTGTTGGCCAAGATGGACTCTTCAGCTATCGACGAGGCTTGGTGGGAGAATGTTCGCATGGCTGCATGGCATCTATGCAAGAATGGGCGTGAGAGTATGGGTGCCGCCATCACAACCGCTCTCGTCGCAGTGCTTAACCGCATTGAGTCGGTCCTCGCGCAAAGCCTCGCAACACCGGAGAAGATTCAACGGATACTCCAGGCGATTGACGAACAAGCGGCTGAAAGAGAGGCTTCAACCAGTCGCATTCGCGATAATTTCGTTAAGTATCTACGGGAGAACTTGTACCAGGAAATAGCATCAAAGGGGAGCATCGCTATCCTGACTATGTCTTCAAGCTCTACAATCTCCAGTTGCTTATTGGAAGCTGCCGCATCCCTGGGAGTCGCTCTCGATCTTCGCATCTTGGAATCTCGGCCCAAATGTGAAGGCGCGAGTCTTGCCGCCAAGCTATTGGAAGCAGCTGACGAGAAGGCGAAACTAGATATCACACTTTATGCTGACTCTTCGGCAGCCCTTGCTGCCGACGGCGTGGATATCGTCCTGATAGGTGCCGATCGCATAAGCTCCGAAGCCGATGTCAGTAACAAAACCGGATCACTTCCCACAATTCTGAGCGCACGACACGTAACGCCGAAAGCGAAGGTCGTCATCCTCAGCGAGACGGAGAAGGTCGCAGGCCCAGGATCCGTCGACGAGCACGTGGTCGAGGACAACGACCCTCTTGAGGTGACCGAGGCATGGAACATTGCGGGCGCGCAGGGGAAGGCGTTCATCAAATCGTCTCTACACGCCGGCCAGTCTGAATCGAACGGCAAACGCGTCACGGTCAAGAACATCTATTTCGAGTGGGTCCCCGCTAGCTTGATTGATGCTTATGTCACGGAACGAGGGCTCTGGTCTTCAGGAGATATAGCCAAGAGATCACAATGGATTGGTGACGAGATGGACAGATTCTTCAAGGACCTGTAAAAAGGTGTATGAATACTTGCTTTGCATTTTGAGCCAAGAACGTCGCTATAACTTTCGAGGCAGTCAATGATGCTACCCTCCCTAAATTTGACTATAATGCATTCACTTAATCTTGAATCATGGTTTAGTCTCTTACGTGCTGAGCTAGTAGCAGACATCTCTCCAACCAGCCCGGGCTTATAACAATATGATCACAAGCAGACTAATACGCGAGATGTAGACCATGTGTAGCGTTCCCTGGCCCGTAGATGTGATGACGGTCCTTGTAGCCCTCTCTATTAACTATGCGGTGCTAATGAAACGGCATGTCTTTGCGGCCCACTTGCGCCCATCGAAACGGTACCGTGATGGGATGTGGTCCTGGACTCGTGGTCGTGAATAGGCCCATAAAGGCTAACCAGAATGAGATGACACTATTTAAATGAAGAATTGTATATTTAGAGCAGGCTGGATGTTTACTACTTGCCAATCCCTGTGGCCACGAGGTAGGTAGTCGGAAACGCGATCGCGGTATAAGTTTAGTACTGGGCAGGACTAGGTAAGACGATGCCAAGCAAATATCACTTTCTCACTACACAAAATCAACTCCACTCAGCGCAGCCTCAATCCTATGTTGTTTCTGGAATGACCGGCTGAGTGTTGAGGATCTGACATCTGCGGCCTTGTCAGACCCTGAGTGCCGAAAAATGTGAGGCTCCACACTATGGCGGGACACTATCAGGTCTTAAATCCCACAGGCCTTCTTGATCCTTCTTGGCTGCGCCGACCAACCAAATGGGGCGGCATGTCAAAACAACCCGACCCAGAGCCGCAGGGCTTCAATATTCTCCGTTCCCGATGCGAGATATGAAAATCACACAGTCGCCGACTATGCCGGCGATCTGCTTCAAATTGTCCATTGTTACTGACTTCAGCACCGATATACAGTAGACTATGAGCGAGGAGAAAGCACTCGCCTCCTCTGTGAGGAACTATGGCTCCATCTCCGGCGACGACGACGAAGGGCAGAAGTCTCTTCTGCCCGAGCTGGACGCGATGAGCCACGTCGGGGACCAGACCGGCGAAAAGTATGACCCATCGAGTCCCGGGCTCCAGAATGCCATTGACCGAGCTCTGAGGCAAGTCGAGATCAAGGATCTGCTCGATTATGAGGACCTACCTCCGCCGTAGCAGATCAGCGAGTTCATCCTTCACGGCTACCGCTTCACGAAGTCGCACTAGGCGACCGCTGGATCGGCATTCTGTCTCCATAACGAGAAGGTCAACATCTAGACGCACGCGATCGCGGCAGTCATCATCTTGCTCGCATTTCCTTTGTACATATCTCCGCTACCCACTTGGTACGGGCCCGGCGGGTACTCGGACATCGCGATAGCCGCGACGTACTTCCTGTGCTTCGGCGGATGCATGGTATGCAGCATCATGTGGCACTCGGCCAAGTGCTCGTCGAGCCCGACGGCGATCGTGACGTTCGTCGCGGTCGACGTGCTCTCCATCTCGCTAGCGTGCTCGTCGTTCAACTTCGCGTCCGTGTACTGCGCCTTCTACCAGGAGACAGCGTGGCTGCGTTTCTACCTCACCCTCGCCGGCGCCTGGTGCGTGATCGGCATGGTCCTGCCCTTCACGAGCATCTTTGAGCGTCCGGACAAGGCCGTCTTCAACGTCAACTGCGACTGGCTGCCCGTGAGCCGAACCTGGGTGCGGACCCTGTATTTCTGCTCGATGCTGGCCACCGGGACCCTGATCCCGATGGCGCACTCCACCTTCTTGCACGGGTGGGCCGCGAGCGTTGAGCTGTACAGCCATTGCGTTCCTGTGCTTGTGCCCCCGTTCGTCGGCGTCATGATCTACGCAACGCACTTCCCGGAGAGCCTGTTCCCAAGGAGGTTTGATTACATCGGTTCCAGTCATAACTTGTGGCACGTCTTTTCCGCATGGGGTGGAGTCAATGGCTGTATACATATTAGATACATGTTGGAGATTGCATGGGCACGGTTTCAACAGTCAGCGGCCTAGGCCGGGATTGGATGGGAGAGCGGAATGGAAAACTGGTATCGTTTTGCATGAGCGTGGGCATTAGACAGGTTGCATGGATACAATGGCGTTGGGAATTGGGAACACAAACGCGATCATCTGATTTACCACAGATTACATCAAATTAACTCATGAGCATTCGTAGAGGTCCTATGATGGGTCAATAACAATTGCCGGACATTTGAAGTTTTTGGTCTAAAATACCTACTACACGACCCTTCAGAGCGTACGCAATACACGTTCTATAACACGCGCTTAGCTTATATCGTATAGAGCATCCTCGGTAACGCGAGCGCTGCTCAGACTATCAACAAGTAGCCCGGACAGACCAATCCATCACCCTTATTAAATGGACTAAGGGTCGTCACCAATCGACTATTCCTATAATGGCTTGCTGTGACACGGCAGCATCCCGCTTTACTAATGAAAGGTCGCATTCAGAAATCGTAGCCTTAACGTCGGGTGAACTCCATGGTTTAGGGGATACGTCATGTAGGACTCAGACGCTTTTTCGCGCCTAGGATGTATCACCACACCTCGGAACCGTTGATAATGGCATGTACGGAGCTTCCTATTGAGGATATGGCACGCGAAGGGAGCCTTCTAGGTTATTGGTGCGCATGGTAGCCCTTCCAGACACACTACATAGTAGGCCATACGCTGTCGTGTTGGCACCTTATACTGCCGCTCGAAGTCAACTGGATATTTTCCTGGGGCCAAAGATGTTTAGGGACAGTGGCCCGCGTGTCTTGCAGTCTGGAGGCACGACCGCCCCCAAGTGGCGAGGCTCTCTGGCGGTGCGTTTGGATAGAGACGCGAATGTGATCGATTTCAAGCGTGCCTTTCTCCCACGTGGGTGATAGCGTATCTTGCTGCCTTGTCAGTCTAAAGGGACGTGGATCAGCGCGCCGTGACTGGCGGGCTAAGGGGTAGGACGCCAAACATAGGTACCGTGTGACTCGATTCAAGGCCGTAGGTTGCTGGAAGATGAAGGTGAACCTATGATATCATGCTACTTTGAGGCTAATTTTCAAATCTCTGTACCACGTTGAGGTTGACGCGCTTTTCCCCCCGACTGCTGCCTGACTTCTCTAGTCTGAGGCCATTTTCATTCGTACCATTTCGTAACGCAATACTACTGAGACCATTTGATCAATGGTCGGTCTCTGAGGCCCATTCCTAACGTCGCAATACTCAGCTCTGACGCACCACCTGAGGCCCCTTTTGTCGAGGCCATTTTCATCGTCAGTCGATGTTTGTACCCCAACTCACAAACTAACTGCATTAAGGCTCCGGCCTCGCGATTGCGCTACCACGCTGAGGCCATTTTATGGTCCAGTGTCCTGCGGGCCGACATGATTAATTATGGCGGCGATGTAAGGATTGGTTCTCGGGTACGTGTCCCGTCGTCAGGTTTTCCTTCTGCGTTCACCGATCGCAACGACTTTCCCTGGGTTCATCCTCAGAGACATCCTCGGGTACCAGTCCCGCCAGTATAGTGATTATATGTCGCAGCAATCTGCCTTCGTTCCAAATAGGATTTTCTCAGTGCTTCACAGCAGTCGCAACTATCGCCGGTTTTCTTCTACAAGCCTCCCTCAACTCGGCCTGTTATATCCAGTTGAAGCGGTTTATACACGGTCATATGGCAACAATCGCCTGGTACTCTGGCCGTCACGAAGCCTTCTAGGCTCTATCATCTGCTCATTACAGTAAGTCAAAAGGTCATATACACAAATACGGAAAGGAACAGACATATGGAAGGAGCCTATTCATCCCTCCGTGTCTTCAGGTCTGGCCATTTCTTTCATCGCTCAGTCTCCACTATCTACAAAAGGAGTTGACTGAAAGGGACGTAGTCAATCCGTTCCTTCAGCCCTACCGAAAGTCGGGCTACAAGAGGTTGGATGTAAATCTGGCACAGCTCTCTTGTCTGCAGAACCATAACTAATCCCCAACGGTGCAGATATAGTATAACCACCGCATCCTTCTAAGTCTGTGACGACTGAAACCTATTCGATGGCCGCCCACGGCGCTTTGAATTGCATTGGTGGATGTGAGCGAGCATATCCCCACTGCGGAATTCCGCATGGCCGCAACAACAGACGAAAGGGGAGCCGTCGTCCGACTTGGGACAACGTCTGACATGTCGTCGATAGTTGTCTTTCCGCCTTGTCGGGTAACCGCACCGGCAGCGGTATTGCGGGCCGCTGCTGTGTTTGCTCCGATAGTGGCGGTCGAGATCCTTCCCCGAGATGAAACCCCACTGACATCCCACCTCACTGCATTGAAACGCGCGACCTACTCCTGACTCAGGCGAGTCATCCGTCTGCCTACTAAGTGTCAACCCTAGATGCTCCGAACCCCAGACCAGTCTAGCCAGAACATACCTGTCACTGAGCCCCGAGCTGCTATTTCTATCAGGGTCTTTTGCTACGACCTGAATAGGGGGGTGGTCAGACATCGAGATGTCCTCGTCCCTAGCAAAGGGGTGCAGCACATTTGAGCCCAGGGCGGGCGAGTCGCTGAAACGAGAACTGGGAGGAGTGGTGTATTGGTGCCAATCTCCATGGCAGACAGGACCTCCATGGGCATGCACTGGAAATTCCACAGGCATCCCCAGCGTCGCGTTGTCGTAAAGACCATTCGCAACTGGCTCAATCACTGGCACACCCGGAACATTACTCATAGAAGAGTTCGATCGCATACCATCCCCCCCTAAGAGGTATGGAAGTTGACCATTTTCAGGCCGTAAGTTTTGCGACATCATGTCAGGAGAGAAGGCCATCCCTGTGTTGCTGGGATAGGGCCACTGCCCCTCGACTTGGTTTCCAACATGCTCAAACTGTATATCAAGAGAGCCGAAGGGAGTATGTGGGGGAAACGATATCTGCTGACTTCCTTCGCTAGATCCATCGTTGGGCTGCGAAGAACCCCCCAGATAAGGGGTTGACTCACTTCGAATGTCTCTCCTATGCATGTTGTAGAAGTAAGTGAGGTAGTTGGCGATGCCGCTAGTCTGCGATAAAATACACAAGGTTTCCTAACTACGAATCTCCTATAACATTAGCTGTTTACTGGAGCAAAACTGGCCGTCATAGTGTGATGCCGTATGGGAGAACTTACCGCTGGTTCTGTCCAGGTCATTGTCGTACGCAATTTCTGTTTGTTGCGTATTGTGCTCTTTCATTACCTGGGTATCCCAATGCGGCGGGCCCGACGATTAAATGTTCTAAGGAAAACATATAGGGAAAGACCACGGAGGGAAGAGCACAGAGGGAAGAGTATACAAGATACTTAATGAGGCTCTGCTAACATTTCTGATGCCTGTAAAAAGGGCCTAGCTAACCAGCATGAACTGCTATGAGTGGTTAGGGGCCATCGGTTCTGGCTTTCCGGCATTGGCCTCAATACGTATTTATGCATCGAGCGAATTTAAGATGAGTATAATTGGGCCTCCTACGTATCTCTACCTACCAATGACACGTTTACAGAAACAAGGCAGACTTTCTCACAGAGAGCTAGTTGAGAAGTTAGTGCGAGAGAAGTAGTTACGTATTAGATGGGACTATGTGACCTTGTATTTGATAATTATGGTGCGCGATCTACACAAACATTTATCGAGGTTCAAAGCTGAGGCCGGAGTTTTGCAGTGAGCTGAGCGTAATCCACTGCCGCTCCTAGGTATTTTGATGGGAATAGAGCATGACGATGCACGCTTTCCCGCGGCCAAGGGATCGCCCGTACTATTTCAGATAACCCCAGCTTGCAGAATGCCCCTCCAGTCTTCAGTCGTACGGACTGTGCTTCGTTGTAGCTATCATCACTATCGGGTTGCTCATCAGATGAGAAGGCTATTGGCCTGTCTTGGTTGGATTATCCTCCAGAAAGGCACACAACAATAGCTCTTCTAAATTTAAAATATAGCAAATAGTTACAAGAGATGCCATAAGCACAACTAGTAGCAGTGAGGAAGAAAGTACACGATGCCACACAGTATAGAAGATAGGGAAAGCTAGGAGGCAAGACAGCACATATGTGCGGTCCTCGCGACGGTATATGCTGACGAGGGCAACACTCCTGCTCCCAAGCAGAGTACCCACCGAATTTAAATGTTCTCCCCTGGGGCAAATACTGTATCTGACCGTATATGCAATCGGGCGTTTCGAGTAAACTTCGTTCAGTCATCATTTTGAGATATCTATTGCAACTAACGGGCCATACATGCGAAGTACGTGTGAACCAGGTCCCGCCTGCCCGCTGCCACATACACTACAGTGTCCAAAAAGAAGTTCAACCGATGGTCAAACGAGGGTTCGTGATACTAATCCGAGTTGGCTCCAAAGTAGATGAGTAAGTTGAGGAAACTGCCCCACTACCCACTCTGAAAACAATCTGCCTACAAAACTGGGCGAACAGCAGAATATAGATAAGAATGCTTACCCAACCCGAGCACCCGTATATCAAACCAGGTACGCTTCGTGGTACAGATGGAAGTCGTCATCGTCCACCCAATCGGACAGTTGGTTATATAGATCGATGTTGATACCGGGAGTGAGCAGAGGCTGACTCGGCAGGATGCCCTGAGGAACCTCGGGGTTCAGGATGAAGCCGACATCGTAGGCGGTTGTCGCCGAGAGCTGGGCCTGCGGTGGCGAGAGTTGACTGCTTCGAACCAGGCCCTGGTCTTCCAGCGTCTGGTTCCTCAGGCGCATGACGAGGGCCTGGAGATCCTTGAGGACGCGGGCGCAGTCTATGGCGTAGTTGTTCTCCCCTCGCGCCTCGACCTGGAAGCACTCAATGGCGAAGTAGACATCCGCAGCATCTCGGTGCTCGTCGAAACTATCGAAGAGCAGCTGGTTGAGGAGCAGTATGGTGGCGGCATTGAAGATGTTGTGTAGGGTGCTCGTGAGGAGCTTACGGGACAAAGTCGTATCGCGGATCCACCTACCCAGCCGGAGGTTCCTCCTCGCGGCATCGATACACTGCCGGATGTGGGCGAGTTGGGAGTGTTTATCCAGGTTCCAATTGCGGTCCGTAAACCGGTCGGCCACGGCCTTCTTGACGGCCATAAAGAAGATAGGCCGAACGGTCAAGATCAACAACTAGGCATGGTGTTCAGAATAGCTCCAACACTTTCGAGAGGGAGACGTACCTGATTGTAGAACATGTGGAGCTCACAGCAAGCTCTGTCATGATTCCGGGTAGGGGTATCGATCATTTGCAGTTCAGGCGGCAGATTGTCTAACCAGCCGGCTAGTTGCGCGAGCGTGTTCTCTATCAATGTAGAAGTGCTAGTGGTCTTATGTTCCCAAGGAGCGATGCGATACGTATTGCAGACAATGTATCCGCAAATTTTCGAAAGCTCAACATGTGCCTTGAGCCCGATAGCCGGGGGCATTCCGCTAAGAACAGTCAGAGCCTACATATGAGCGATTATAACAGCAAAAGCCTTGACACACCTGATTTCACTCGGCGGCGGGAGCCGGATCGCTTCGTCCTGTATCGTCGGAGGACGGCCCATCAAGCAACTCAGCCATCTATAAATCCGTGAGCAATGATATCCATAGAATTGTCGGCGCTCATGCTCACCTGTCCAACACATAAAGGGTCCAGAAAGCTCGTTTGCCACGTTCATCTACGCCCAGGCCCCGATGGACTCCGCGCATGATTGCCAGATGCATCCCTATACTGACATATAGATATGCAGTATCACGCCTGTTTACCTCTACCAGATATATACACATCATCGCCAGGATGGGGATATGCTCAGTGGTATAACTTGTCGTATCCAAGGGATTTCCCAGCCAAAACCTGGCCCTCATGAAGTAGGGCTCGCCGAGCTGGATGCCCTTATTCCTGACCTCCGTGGGCGTTTCCAGATGGCAGGTCATGGCGAACGCAGCGTTGAATAGCGCAAGCCGCCGTATCATTCGGGGGTTCGATAGGATCTGTGCCGAGTTTCTGTCGAGATCTGATGGATCAAGTTCTCCCCAATAGAATATGCCGCCGGAAGGATACTCTCCATTGCCATCCTGGATGAAATACTTCAGCTGGGCAACCATCGTCTCCATATCTTGTTTCATTGGTAAGTAGATTGGATCGACGCCATCATGGTTTTGCAGAGGCCGCGAGTCGTGAGTTTGATATCGGCCTAGCGAACCCAAGAACGTCGTCTCCGGACTTTGTACCCCAGGCCAAGCCAGAGGAAAGACAGTCCGCATGAACTCCTTCAGCGAGTCTAGGAAGGTGGCGCCTGAAGTCGAACCAAGAAACCGGGCGGTTCCATCCGGATCGTGGAGCAGACGGCCCTCGTCTGCCGACGCGTCATCATCGGTGGTCTCTGTACTCTGCAAGTTGGCCGTGCTGACGCTACTAGTAGTAGCGACGGAGGGTGGAGGTGAAGCGAGTTTTCGTTGATAAGTACCATTTTTCGTCGCCTCTTTCAAGCACTGCTGGAGCGACGCGCATGTCTTCTGTAGTTCTTCCAGCTCGGCGCGGGGAATGGTAACTTTCTCCACGGCCACGGGATATTCGCATAGTCTTGACGAGCTGCGACACTGAAGACAGGGATTCTCGCCAGAGCACTTGATGCGTCTTACGTTACAATTGTTACCTATCACATCTTGCATTAACCAAGAGTCGCCCTGAGTCGGGTTGATCTAATATCGAGGTTCGACTTACACCTACGCTAAACTGTTAGCCGGATCCCCTAACTTGTGGCACGCCCCGTTGGGGTGGACGTTGTGGAGTTGATGGGCTTTGCGGACTTACGCAGTTGCGACACGCTTCCGGTTTTCAGGTGCGACCCTGTGCCGGCGCTGGTTGACTGGGAGCCGCTGGACGGGAGACTTTCCGGCAGCCGAAGCTCTCTTCATTTCGATTCTTGTCGACGGTGCATTTCCCGCCGAACAGACACACCATCATCTAGTAATAGGCGGGTCGACCAGAAGGAGATCTTGCTCAGTTCGGGGGGGCATTGGGAGGAAGGGTGACTAAACTTGGAAATTGTTCACCCAATTCCACGCAAGAGGCTCAATCAAATATTTCGACGGCGTTCATCAGCAGTGGAGCTCCGACAAGGGAGCCTGACGAACGGCGTGGGAGAAAGTTGGGTCTTTGAGCTGACCATTCCCGAATGGTGAAGTAGCAACGCGTAGGCCGAGCAGGGGGCCGAGCTCGAGCTGATTAGCTAGCCATACATACATTATAGGTATGCTCTCACAGGGGGTTGCAAGGAGGTGATTAATCTGGGGGAGGCCTGAGAAACTCCGTCGTGCGCATGGAACTAATGGAATTTCGAGAAGTTTCTAACAACCATGATGGTTCTTTTGCTCTTCCAATCATTAACATTAAAGAGAGCTGGATTCCTGTATTCCACTACAGTACCAGCGCTTCAGTTTTTCAGCTGGGACTTGCAGATATGGTTAGCGGCCGAACTCCCAAGAAAGGGATACATCCCTCCAAAGCAATGCCTAATTCGAATCGCGCTCCACCAAGTTGGGAGCTGATTATGGGCTTTATCGTTCACTCCGGGAACAATACAAGGACCTGGTAACACTCGGCTGTCTGTTCAAAGCGCCTCCAAGGGTTCCCGAATTACAGGAGGTGTGAATAGGTATGGCTATGTAACTAGAATGAGGCTGTTCGACGGCGCATTCAGCACCTTCCATCGATGCGGGATTTAAGCATAAACGAACAGCCGAACACTCGATACTTAATCGCTATTGCTACGTAGATTTGGGAACAACTGGCGGGCCAAGTCCTGCATGTCGTTTACAGTCCCGTTACATTGAAGGTCGCCTGTATGGAAGATAGGATACCAAAGACGTAAATACTAATTAAAAGTCGGTAATCTTCAACAAGCCAGTCAATACATACATGGTTGGGAAATAGTGGGTTGCTCTAATATGACGGGGGAACGGGACGGGCCTTCGCATCGCTGTCAATCCCCGTAAGCTTACTTATAATTATTATTGATAATTATGATCTGGAGTTGCCGAGTCGGTGGCTGCCCCTCGAAGTTTTATCGTCTAAGTTAGTTTGCTTCCCGATTCGGGACATGACGTGCGCAATATTGTTATGCAGGCCATTCAACGCTCGGCTGTACTGATTAAGTCAGTTTAGGAACGCCCACACGTCGCAATGCCTGTCACAAATATTGCTGGCAAATTTCATCCTCGCCCAACAAAATATCTCAAACTGGGTGCCGCACGCCCACAAGATCACCATTGAGTCCGGAAAGAGGTTGAAGTCATTGTCGAGCGGCATGGAAGGTCTAGTAACAGACCATCCATTAAGCCAGGATGCACAACGGCGTTACTCGGTTACGATGCTTCAGAAGGTGTGCGTACAAGTCGACGACAGTGGTAGGACCCAAAGAGGAACACTCCAACGGGTACTGTAACAATCCCCGGACATGTCAGTTCGTCTTGGCATCATTTATCGACCGCCACATTCTCTTTTCGCCCTTTTAAGAGTTGATGAACGACCGTCTTGCTGACAACCCCTCGCCCACATACTTCACCCACGTCTCAAATATCCGCCAAGTACGGTTAAGACCAGCGGAATGAGTCCGTCCCACCACATGCTGGAGCGTTATCTCAATCTAGGCCTCTTACCCGTGATCTGTCAATATGCTGTTTTCTCGGCTTCTAAGACCCCTTCCTCTGCAGCTTCTTCTTGATATTGGCGGTCTAGGTCTCCCGCGAGCTTGGTCGCTTGATGCCATAGTAGTGGCTTAGTCATTTGATTGTTGGAACTAGCATGTGCACCCTCCAAAGACCACAGTTCGGTGCATGGTTCTCCGACGACCAACGCAGCACTGCAGGTTGACCGTGGCCAATGATTGGAAGAGCGAATTTTCCTACCACACCTCCGTAGCTATTATCAATACGCCCTATAGCGCGAAGGCACACATAGAGGATTTACACTTATTAGCGGTGCTGGTGTAGCAACTCGTCGGTGCAGCGTTGAAAAAAGCCACCTCGGTGCAGTATTGAAGGTCTCGCTCTACATCATTGCCTTCCGTTCCCAAAGGTACTCGGGACGGTGGAAAATTACCCAATGGAGCAGCGAGGAACGAATTATATATGTGGCCTCGACCGCAGGGAGCCACATGTCTCGCTTCCAACTCCTGGTCATGTGGATGAAATAAGCTGCTATAGGGACACGTTGGAAGCTGCGCGCTGTTTCCAGAAGCCCTGAACGACGCCGAACTACTCGGGCTCTCAGAAGCGAGCGATATACTCGGCCCGAGAATAAAGGGCTCCTCGGATAGTGTCTGGTCTTAAGGCGACCAGATGCTGCACCTGATACGGCTAGCCCGCCAGCCTTCTATACGGGACGACCCCTTGGAGGGGTCACAATTCCGCTTCGGCCCTGGACAGCTACCCGAAGCAAAGCCTCCGGGCCTTACGGTGTCCTGAGGCTCCGTATCAGTGCCGCGAAGCGCACATCCTGGACCTCGATTCAAGCAGTGCAGCAACTATTCTGTGTGTGTCACGTAAGGGTGACGACTGCAGAGGATAGAGCCCTGACTAGCCACTGTGTAGGTACTCGGCCAGAGACATTGTATGTCGTCCCATGTCGGAATCGCCTATACTCAGATGCGCACCTACCGAGCTCGGGGCCTTTATAATGGCGTTTGACGTCACCCTCCCTAATACAGCGGCTTCCCGTCAAGGGTATCTTCTGGGCTTTGCCGCTGTATAGGGGACTGTCCGGTCAATGCCTTCACAACGGAGAAGCGGTGTCACGAACTGCTCGTTACCGCTAGTTATGAACGGAAAGCGATCAAGACATCGACATCGCTGAACATGGCTCCACGCTACTTCAGTCGTTCCATGTACGAAAGTGAGAAAGGCCTCTAGTCTACCTGTCTACGAATGGACGCACTGAAGGCAGTCGGGTCACTTGTCCGGTTGCTGGGCTGGCGGGAAGATCGTGAAGGACGTTGACGTAGTTGCTAAGGAATAACATGAGGGAACTGCTCCGGTCTTAACAATACAATCCGGTTAGGAGCAACACTCTGCTCCTGGGGTCCGTCTTGGTCAATGAGCCTTCCCTCCAGCACGTTTTAGAACTTCTCTAGTCGGTTACCCGTACCTGACCTCTGACAAGATTTATCATCATCCAGTCAACATGTCGTGTACCAGGTGCCACATGCTGTGGAAGTGACAGATAGCCTTGCGCTGCGTTTCAAGGCCCTTTACTGAAGCGCACCTCTTCCGCGTGGGGAAGCTTAGAGACTCCGAGCTTTCCCTTGGGCGGGTGCCTCCTTAGTGGCGAACTAGCCAGGTCTTCGAGGATATAAGCCTCGCGACCCTTTTGTTCAGAAATATGCCGGTGGAACGTTATCCTCGTCCGCGTACACAAACTGACTTTTTAAAGCAAAGTCGGCTGCAAGATACAGTGCGATTCATCCGCCTCGTGGCTACAACATGCATGAAATCTACCAACATCGAGCGGAATCCGGTAGCTCATGGCAGAGCACCACGGGGCAATAGCCGCCGTTTGCGATGACTGGCAATGTCTACCAATCAGCTCGCGACATCCCGGCGAGGTCGAGGGATATCCGGATGCAGGCTCACGCGCCTCCGTCGCCCGCGTTGCCCGAGTAGAATTTGGAGATTCACGACACATCACTTCCATTGATCCGATGCAATTGACGAGCCTGTTTACCATCACGCACCCCTTTGGCCCACAGGGGGACCTCTTGGTGTTTGATATTATGCAGAGCCGCAACATGCCCTTGGGGATTCCGAATTAGTGGATCACCGTTGTGGGATGGGGCTGTCCATTGCACGGGCTCCTGCCGCACTCATCGGTCATAGTCGGCAGCAGTTGATGCCTTACAAACGGATGAGGCTCCCGTGTAACGTGCGATGGCCGATCTTGATCTGGACTGAAGGGGGCCTTGTTCAAGCCCTCCTATTTCAACCCTTTTAGATTGCTGGGGCTCTAAGCATTTAGTTGCCCTCGACTCCCCTGGCGCTGTGTCCACCACAAGACTTCATCCCATTGTCATTGTTCGCATATATGCCAGAGAGATAAGCACGAGATTGCAGAGTTGAATAATCCGTATGTCACCCCCGCGATTAGACTCATGCTTGCTTGATCGTTTTAACACAGCAGGTGCCGAGATGTATTGCGAATCTGCGAGCGTGACTGACTTGGTATCCGGACCTCGGCCGGGATCAGGGAATGCGTCAAGATGAGCGGCTTGGCCAATCAGTCAAATGACAATATTATCTGGGAGGGCGAATGCGGAGCTGATCCCATGGATGACCTTGATTTGAGCTCTTTACTTGCCTTGTCTCTTACACCAACATACAGTGATTTCAACTCGACCTATCTCAATCGGTCGTCAGCCCCGTCCGTAAACTTCCAGGATTGGGTGGATGCCGAAGAGCACATAGCTTTCGGGGACTTCATTGAGGAAGAATATTTGGATGTAGAGCCACGAGAACAGGAAGGGTTGAAGGACTATGTCGTCACCGAGTCTCAGCCTTCGGGTCCCTCATGGATGAAGGATGAGGCTTGCCTCGCGACCGGTAGCCATAAACTGCTGGCAACGGACGGGCACCTCTACAGGGCCCTGGATCAACCTACCAGGTTAAGATCCGGGACCACCGCCCACCGCCCGGAACAGACCAAGCCCACCAGGCGACGCAAGAAGAGCGCCCAGCCCTGCTCCTGCGATGTATGCGACGAAAAGTTTCCTCGTCCCCGCGAGATGCGGTAGGCTTTTCCCACTCCATAACCTGGACGTCAACAAGGTAGACCGACAACTGACACGCCGTATCAGGAGACACATGAGGAAACACGAGAGGCCCCTCCGTTGCCAACGGTGCCCGGCTTCCAAAGCGGAGAAACGGGACCTGCTCCGCCATTACCGAGTCAGCCACCCCGGGTACGCGTGGAGCAAGTTCGGTTTGCGGCCTGAGCAGTTCCGCTGCCCCTTGTGCTTGAAGACGTTTACTCGGAAGGACAACCTAACGAGGCACATGCGCAGGTACCATGGTGGTTGTGGAGCCTAGCTCGGTTAGACGTTGTCGTGTCTGGCTGGTCGACCGGAGGCAGTGTTTGGCGATGGTGGCAAAAGGGAAGGGTATGTGTGTGTGTGTGTTGGTGATAGGGTGTTTTAGATGGTGGCTCAGGCCGCCTGAACGAATGGTCGCTCAGCCATTGTCCAGCAGATCCGTACCAGCGGCGTCCCTAACTCAAAATGCTTTCTTGGTAGATCCACTATTAAAGTGTGTTCTGTGACTAGCAATGGTGGCCTCCTCGTATGGTGGTTCCTGGAACTTAGCACTTCCGAGTGTAACGCTAACTGTTGTCAGATGGGGCTCACCGAGCAATCTAGAAGTCAAAACTAGCCATTGGCCTAGAATACGGGCCGATCACATGGAGTACTTTCGACTTCGGGCGTACTCATGATTGATAAAAGCAGCAAATATGGACTTTATACACCTTATGGATATCCAAAACCCTTCATGCGAAAGAGGTCCCCACAAGGGCCAACTACTACTTCACATCGACTCAGCCTAGCTCCGCCTATTCGCAGGAGTCCCAAGCATCGGCGTATTGGGAACTTCGTGGGCGGGTTTCGGCGTATTCGGCGCTCCGGCTAGAGCAACCTGCGTCTGGTCCCTCCGTCCGCTACCCAAGGCCGTGAGTAGCCTCAATCAGACCATGCGAGGATGGGGTTCATGGACAAGGTGGTTGGAAGCGCCGATCTCCTGTGGGCCGGTGGGCGGCGGCGGCGGCGACCGTCCCAGCTTCTCCCCTGCAACGCTGCGGTTCCGCCTGTATCTCTTCAAAGAGATGACACCGATGACGGCGAGCGCAATCCCGACGACGCCACCCACGAAACCGCCTGTGATTGTGCCCGCTGGCGGCCGGGTAGAGGCGCTCGATGGCGTGGCGGGGGCACTTGCGCAACCGCTGCTGCCCCTACTGTGGGTAGTCCGGAGGAAGAAGCGGTCGTGAATGACTCCGAGGAGATCGTGTTCGGCGTCGGCGACAGGGTGTAGGGAGGAGCTCCCTCACGCACATGTCGTCGTCCGTATCGCAATTAGGACGGTGTAAGTCGTTCCAGACGAAGTTTCCGTCTTGAATTCCCAGGTCAGACAGTAGGGAGCTAAGGATGGGCCATGAGATGTCAGTAATCAGCATCAACATGTGGTTCCCTGTCCCCGTGTGAATGTACCAGCAGCGTGTGTGGGCGCCACAGGTCGTCCTCGGGTTGTAGTCCTGACACTCCGTCCAGATGGTCAACAGGCATTCCGAGTAGCCGGAAGTATATCACCCGCGATATTTACCCGCATTCATGCACGTCGCGTTGGTCAAGTAGCACTCGTACGTTATCCAGGCTGCGTCGCAATGGACCGGAGATCGAATCGCGCTGCCGAAGCGACAAAAACGAGAGCCTCATGCTCGCGAGCTCGATCCAGCAAGTAGGTGGAATAGGACGGAACGACCAAAGTAAAGAGTGTCGCAAAAGGGAGAAGAGAAAAAAAGAATACAGAGAACCTCCATCTTCCAGGCCTCCGCAGAAATTTGACCCTGAGCGCCTTCACCACGGCTCACCCACCTAACTAGACCGATCACCAGGGGGCTTTCCGCTCCCCCGTCTGCTACTTCCGGTCGGCCAGGTAGACTGATGGGACGAGCTACAGTAGTAGATCGCACATGAAGTCATCGCATCCCCTTCCTAGCAGTCCACCGCCATCACCAGCTAGCAGATACACTGCTCGTTTTGCTAGAACTAGCCGGCCATGCTGCTAGTGGTCCTAGAGCGGCGTGTGGGATGACACCATCCCCATGCTCCCGGCTATTAGGCAAAGTGCTCATAAAACAGTGTGATGAACCAAAATTACACGTGAATCACTCGGTTCTGACAGGATTCATGTAGGAGTAAGAATTCGCGAAATGCAGTGAAATAGACAGCGAAATAACGTCTACACAAGGTTGCTATTTCGCAAAGCTACGAGTACAGTCTACGTACTAGGTAGCCTTTCCAGTATGGATGACCTCCAGCTGCCTGGAGGTATTTTTTATCTCAGATATTTTCGTAGCAGTATCGATACAATCGACAGCTTACACAGAATCCGGATTCAGACATGCCCACAGTCCCTGAGGAACTAACTATTCTTCATGATATAGAGTGGACGGCTTAGAAGCACCCCTCATCTCTCTCCACCCTCTGCCACTCTCCAAGGGCCTCCTCTATTTTGGTATGCAGCACACGACGCTCTTTGCCAGCTCTACAAACGCAGAACCTCTATGGATGTATATGCACTCATTTGATAGTTTATGTTTGTAGAGGTACCTGCATGCAGATATGCTCCAAGGGACAGGCCGAGATCCACTTATGTGTGCATATGTATGTTAGCGCCGAGCTAGCCCTTATATGGCATGGCAGGACTCGCACCTACCTTGTCTAATCGTCGATGAGACCACCCCTCGAGTCATGCGCATGTGCGAACGTGCTGAACACACACAATAGCGTCTGAAGATATCTAGTTGCTATTTTCCACACGGTAAATCAACTTCGGACTGACCTTAGAGCCTAGAACAATAACTAGATGATCTTACAAATCGTGCATGGGTCCGTGACTGCAGGGCCGTGCACAGGCGGGACCGCCACCCTAGCCCCTATACGGTATCGCGGGGTCTGCATACGTTAGCACTACGCTAGCCCCTATTCGGCATCGCTCTGTCTGCAATCACCTTATCTTCTTGTCGATAAGACCCTTAAGCCCATACCCCGCCTAATTATTCTGTCTTGGAGCAAAATTCCTTCGAGGGGATTGAGGAAAAAATAGAATTATTCATTCACTCCTCTCCAAGCCTTTCCATTCCCCGATCATCTCGAGGACACCCGTCAATCTCTTGGGATTGATGCCCTTTGACTTCTCGTGTCTCGTGATTCAGAGTTAAGTTAAGGCAAAGGAAACGATCTTGCCGCGACTGAAACCACCACCATGGATCAACAGAAACTTGTTGAGCTCCTGCAGGCCACGCAGATCCGTGAGTATCGTTCTTCCCCTTCTTCATTTCGCGACACCTCCGTGGTGATCGCCAGACTATAGATATCGTGCTGTATGCCATGATTCCTTGGCTTGGACCATTCACGTCCATTTCTTCACTGTGTTTTGTCATTAGGGCATGGATACATTGCTAACATCTCACGTCGCGTCTCAGCTGACACGCAAAGAGTCAAGGCTGCGACGGCGGAGCTGCGACAAAATTACTATCCCCACCCGGATTCCCTGGTCGGCCTACTCCATATCATCGTGTCCCACTCGGAGCCTACGATTCGCATGCTTGCTGCCGTTCAGGGACTACGACTCGTTCCCAAGCACTGGGACAACATCAACGCTGATCAGAAACCGGTTATACGCAATGAACTCCTACAAGCTGTCGTCAGAGAGCAAGATACCAAATGTCGTCACGGTGAATCGCGCGTCGTCGCTGAAATCGCGTCCCACGATCTCGAAGACAACAAGTGGCCTGACCTACTGCCTGCCGTCCTCCAACTGACCACTTCCGATAATGTCGCCCATCGCGAGGTCGGCTCCTATATTATTTTCAGTCTCTTGGAGGCAAACCCGACCTTCTTCGCGAAAGAGCTTCCTAGGATGTTTGAGCTCTTCGGCAAGACGATCAGGGATCCAGCCAGTCGCGATGTCCGAGTCAACACAATGATGTCTATCAGTGCGATATTGATGTTGATCGATGGCGATGAAGACGAGCAGTCCCTCAATGCAGTCCAGGAATTCATTCCCCCTATGGTCGACGTCCTCAAGGATGCCGTCCAAAATAACGATGATGAGAACATACAGCAGGCATTTGAGGTCTTCCAATCGTTCCTGGCATATGAGTCCGCCCTGATCTCCAAGTACTTCAAAGACCTTGTGCTTTTCATCACTGACCTAGCGGCAAACACCAATGCCGGTGATGACGTCCGTACGCAGGCTCTGGCATTCCTGGCTCAATGCGCCAAGTACCGCAGAATGAAGATCCAAGCCATTCCTGAGCTTGGTTCGCTCCTCATGAGAAAAGCCCTGGCCATTCTCTCCGAGCAGGACGACGATGATGATGATGACGAGACGACACCGGCAATGGCTGCACTTTCTCTGATCGACATGCTTGCAAGCGATCTCCCGCCCAGACAGGTCATCGTGCCTCTACTTGACGAGTTCCCCAGGTATGCAACTTCTGACAACGCTGGTCAGCGAAAAGCATGCATCTTGGCTCTGGGTACCTGCGCTGAGGGCGCGCCTGACTTCGTGTCAACTCAGATCTCGTCCCTCATGCCACATATTCTTCGTCTCCTCCAGGATTCCGAGAGAGGTGTCCGGTTGTCTGCCCTCCGTGGCCTGATGCGCATTGGCGAGGATCTTACGGACAGTATGGAGGCCCATCATGATGCTATCATGACCGCCCTTATCTTGAATCTCGATGCAGCTGGCGGTGACAATGAGGACAAGAAGAATGCTGAAATCATTCGGGCTGTCTGTGGAGCTATTGATTCCATGGCTGGGGACTTGAGCCGCGAGATTCTGCTCAAGTACGACGACAACATAATCAAGCGTATCGGCGGCTTTTTGAATTACCCCGATCACAAGGTCCGGGCTGCCGCCGCGGGCGCTCTGGGCGCCATGGCCGAGGCGGCCCCCGGCAACTTCAGGCCGTATCTCAAGGATACGATGGACGTCATGTCTCCTTGGCTAACTGTAGAGACCGGAGAGGACGAACTCTCACTGAGGGCTGCCGTTTGTGATTCTATGGGTCGCATTGCCAATGGTATGGGGCCCAATGAGTTTAGGCCCTACGTCATGCCACTGCTGGAAGCTAGCGAGAAGGGCCTCCATCTAGACAATCCAAACTTACGAGAGACCACCTTCCTACTCTGGGGCCAACTCGCGAGAGTTTATGGGGGAGACCTGGGCGTGGATTATCTCGGCGGCATGTTCCAGGGCCTCTTTGCCAGTCTCGAGCTGAAAGAGGAAGATGTCGAGCTCGACCTCTCCGAGGAACAGCAAGCCCTTGTTGACCAGGAGATCTTACTGGCTGGTAAGAAACTGAAGGTCAAGGCGGCTAGTGGCGGCGACGACGACGACGACGACTATGAAGACGTCATGGACGATTCGGATGAAGATATTGACGATCTTATCGGAGTCTCGGCTGCTTCTATGGAGAAGGAGATCGCTCTCGAAGTTCTGGGCGACGTCATCTACGCCGCCAAAGAGGTTAGTGTCCCGTACATCGAGAAGGCTATCGAGCTTGTCACGCCTTTTGTAGAGCATCCTTACGAGGGTTGCCGAAAGACTGCGATCGGGACACTCTGGCGCACTTATGCCTGCGTATGGGAGGCTCAGGAGAAGCAAACCGGCCTTAAGTGGGAGCCCGGTCTCCCACTGCGCCCCGCGTCCGAACCGAGCGCACACATTGCCAAGCTCGGCGAAATCGTCACGACCGCCACCCTAAAACTATGGCAAGATGAATCCGATCGGTAAGTCAAGAACTCTCTTGATCCTACTCCACCCGCTCCAATGATGACTACGTTACGTTATACCCAGCTCACTCAGACGCAAAATGCGGTTGCTGAGAACACGTAAATGAACAATGCCTGATCATGAGCACATGGAATACTTTCTATGGAACCTCAAAAACAATTTTCGCTTGCTAACATGCTCCAGGGACGTTGTCACGGAGATCAACCGCAGTGTTGCCTCCACCCTCAGGACCTGCGGTCCGTCAATCCTAGGCCAAAAAGGCTTCATGGATCAGGCTATCACCGTTCTGGCCTCTATAGTTACTCGCTCCCACCCATCCCAACAGGACATGGGTGACGAGGATGAGGACCAAGAAGTGGAGGGCGGCTCTGAGTGGGACTGGCTCATCATTGACACGGCGCTGGATGTTGTTATTGGCCTGGCGGCCGCGCTCGGAGAGCAGTTTGCGGAGCTCTGGGAGGTATTCGAGAAGCCGATCTTGAAGTTTGTCAGCTCTAACGAGCCTCTCGAGAGGAGTACAGCCGTGGGTGTGGTAGCTGAGTGTGTCTCCTATATGGGCAGGGCTGTCACGCCTTATACGTCTAAGCTGCTGCGCCCATTACTTAAACGCCTGTCGGACGAGGACAAGGAGACTAAATCGAATGCGGCCTACGCGACCGGGCTGCTCGTTTATCACTCCAAAGATTCCGACACTTACCTTTCTAGCTATCACGATATCCTCTCCAAGCTAGAGCCCCTGTTGCAGATGGACGACGCCCGTCTCAAGGACAATGCGGCTGGCTGTGTTTGCCGCATGATTTCTGCTCACCCCGACCACGTCCCCATTGCGGATGTCTTGCCCGCGTTGGTTAACCTGCTCCCCCTTAAGGAGGACTACGAGGAGAACAAGCCCGTCTACCAGTGTCTGCGCGAGCTCTGTGAGTGTTCATTCCGATCGCTTCTCATTCCGGATATCACATGCTAACAATGAGCCTAGATGAGATGAACAACCCTACAGTTCAGGAGCTTACGCCCAGACTCCTCCCCATCTTCCAGCAGGTCTTGGGAGAGCCCGAGAATCAGCTTGAGCCCTCAACTAGACACACCGTTGAGGAGATGGTGCGCGCCCTTACAAAGTAGACGGGTTTGATTGGTTTGACAGCGATGGATGTGACGATTGCATGATACCCATGCGTACGAATGAGATGACGGGCGAGGCGGATGCTTGTGGTTTTCCGAACGTTATACAGTCATAGATGATTCCCCCATAGACACTGAGATGCTTGCTTTCCGTTGGGCGAGTCCACCGAATGCAATAAAAAGTTCTTGCTTTTAAGAGCACTTTCCCCCAGATGCAATTCTGATGGTGAGTATAAGTGCGACCGTCGTCAGCCATTATAGCGATATCCCGTTAGCAAACCCGGATTCCGTAGCTTCAGGCCATTCGTCGGGTTTTCGGACTCCAATTCTGAGACATACATAGCGACTCAGATATGCACTAGTGGTCGTTCCTGTATGCGAGGAGATTACACCCTAACTATATGGGAGGCGAGAGGATGTCCGGGGGAATACTTGGGCGGAACAACAAAAACACACAGAAAGAGGGTTTCAGACGCGCCGCAACACTGCACACCTGCTAGTCTAGACTAGTTACTACTCGTTGGCCATACGTTAAGAGAACCAGGGGAACCCAGGTCCCTCTTCGGATGGAGAAAGATAAGCCCACGACGGAATGAAAGCCCGACACCGAGCGACGACGGGGGATCGAAGAACATTGTAGCACACGGATCTCAGCTATGCCTCGCTCTGGATCGCGTCGTGTTTCGTCTGGTCTCGGGCTTTGCTAGTGTCCCCAGACGAGAATGAGGAGTGGGGTGTGTCTGAGGGAGCAGAACAAATGGATGGTTTATTTATACTTTTGTCGCCGGGGATCCCTACTCGCCGTTTATGGGACGGGGAACGGGGCTTATTAGCACGACAACGAGGAGATGTTTGGTAGTCGGTAAGTAGTAACGAGTGGCGACGAAGGTTTGGCAGGATGAAAGGTAACCGGGGATACGCGGGGAACCGCAAAGGTTTGGCAGGATGAAAGGTAACCGGGGATACGCGGGGAACCGCAAACTCCATTCCCGCCGGACGAGGTCGCCGCAACCGCTCCTTGATGGACGTTTGGCGTGCCGTCGGCCGTGACCGTAAACGGATACTCGATGGCTCTTGAGACTGGCACCCCTTTGCTAATAATGAGGCCGATATTGTCGGGGTTGCGGGAAAGGGCTGATGAGGTGGATGGGACCCGTGAGAGATACGCCAGTAAGAAGGGACCCCTACGGTGAGGAATGTCTGCGAGTTTGAATGAACATCACGGGAGTGCCGGGATGGGAGGCCATCTCTCCTCGACGCACGAACACTCTGGTCGATGTTGCTATCAATCATCGACTCGTCAATCTTGAGAAATTCTACGCCGTCCGCAGACATACGAGACCACAAGCATCGGAGATGAGCAGACGACTCAATTACAGGTATCGATTCCGGGCAAGTCGGTTAAAGCTTAGTCTAAAATGCTTCACTATCTCGTCAGGCGGCACAGCATGGTATCAGGAAGCAGTGCTGTCCAGCCGATGTATTTAGGCATACGTGTATATAAAAGAGCCCAGTAGGAGGTGACATGTCGTCAAGTAGGAGGTCTTTTTCTCCCGCGCACGTGGACGCCCCCCATGGTGGGAGGGGATTGTTAGTTAAGCAGATAGGGTTTGAAGGTGTGCCTACCAAACTCGACATGCTTCGCTCTCCTTCTTTTACAGACGACGTAGGGTGGTATCAAGCTAGCCACATGCATGACTCCACGCCGTCGGAAGGCTGGCCCTCATCTACCCTTACTCCTGTGACCAACTTTCCACGCATCCCATGAGGTGACGGGCTATTGCAAAGAGCTGGTTTGCCTAGTACCCTTCACATCTCTGCTCCCGTGCAGTCACTGCGAGTATATACTAGTGCTCTAGGTTTAGAGAGGCATGCGCCACAGCTTGTTTACAGAGCGCTCAAGTAACCACATGACCTTACTGATCGCGGTGGAGGTAGGCACATACTTTTGTCCCGAGGAACTCGAGGCGGCGTCCAACGAACCCGCAATACCTCCTCGTGGAAGTTCTTCGGCGAAACCGATGTCGCCAGAACTGCCCTCGTTCGGTGTGGTGAGGGTATCACGAACAACCGTATATCGACATTGGTATCCCCGTTCGGGCCACGAAATCATGTCCTCCCACGTCTAACCGGATATGAAAGGGAAGCACCATGCTATACGGTTACCTGACTCGAGCTTCGCGACAGGGGAGTGAGGTTCCGGGACGGTGGTACGGCGGAGCCAAGCGGAGACGTCTTACATTAGAAGTTGCGCTTCGGTTAAGTAGTGGTAAGTATGTAAATAAGTCCTGACTGTACCTGAGCAGGTTGACGTAGGGGTCTAAGGGCGGATATCGAATTGTAAACAGCGGGGCAGAGGTGAATCCTTGCGTGCTGTATGCGCAGCTTCTACCAGCAAAACCTTATTAGTTGAACTGACCGGTCTATTACTTTTCGTTATATTAGCCCGGCGTATAGATGGGTCGTTCCTTTTTATCAGTAGCCCAAATAGTCCGGGGTTTAGCGACGGGGTAAGCGATATGAAAATCGCCAGCAGGATCCCTGAAGCACCTCAGTCCGACATCCTTCGACTGGGGAGTGCGTGTGTGAGGTGTGTCTTGAAAGCTGGAAAGTTCGGGTGAAAACGCTGGAGCAGGCTCTTCCAAACATGGAGCACCTGCAGTGGGTATTATCTGTGATAGAATCGGATGTGGCTTGATAGCCGTCTGCTGGCCTGCGAGTTCTATTTGCCGAGCGAATTTACATAGTGGGATAATATGGTCTACTAATATCAGGCAGTCTTAATGTCATCGTTTCAGCATATGCTGCTAAAATGTCGGCAACAAAACACCTGGCTAAAGACTGTTTTCATGTTTGCGCATCACCGTTCCATCTGGGTTAGAGAGATGCAACCTGGAGAACGATGTTCAAGAGCAATTTTAGGTAATGAAGCTAACGGGCGCATATCGATACCGGAAACCATATCTTAATGCCTTGGATTCGCCTACGCCCGGCAACCGTCTTGAGCACTCGCTCCAGTCTTTTACTGACTCCGTCCGGGTATATCTGGTAGTAGCAGTAGAACATTTATTCCAGATGCCATCCCTGTTCGCCGTACCGGGATCGCCCAGACTCGCAGCACTCCTGTCTGCGTGCCCGGCCAAAAAGGTCCAGATCCTCGGTCCACTGCGGGTGAAGTGGTTGCGCTCACTTTGGCGCGCCCCAGCCGCCCATGAGGCTGGTCGGGGTTGCCTTCATTGCGGGACTCTCGTTGTACCCGAGACGACGGGGAATACCATTAAAAGATCCAATAAGCTTTTCAAGATCTTCTAAAATCCGGGGGCTGGGGTCTTGGTGCCCTTGCTCCCCACGCACCCAGCCCGCCGACACAAGTGAGTAGTTGTGTCTAATCCGCTGTATGTGTGAACGTGAAACCAAATCCCTGCCGCATGAGAAAAGCAATTATTTTTATTTTCATATGGAGGTTCGTTTCAAACAATGCATGCAGGTTGACGGCTGCTGATCTGCGTGCCGCCTGCATCAATATGCGGTACTCTTGCTGAACGGGAAATGGAGATAATCCCCCAGGCATTGAAAGCGGGCATATACAAGCAGGCGGCTTCAAACATTAAACATTATTAACGACTGGTGGTATGTCCATATGGCTTGTCTTACGCTAGTGGTTCGGAGATGATACTTACCAGCCACCGCTGATGGCAGTGAATGAGCGCCCTCCAACCATAGTGGACGTGCAGCACTCGAGATTGTGTATTACGAATGCGAGATACGGTTGACTGCCACAGCAAGGGCCATAAAGTCAGGTGCATTTTGCCCAATGCGAAGGGGAATCCTAACAACTACCAAGCGCCTGGGACGGGCATCTACAGTATGCAGCGTATGCACGAAGTATTTCGTCTTTTTATACCCGCGGGTAGGTACATGCAGTATCGGATTGCTTGCAAGCCTGCCTGCCAGCCAGCCTCCAATATCGGTCCAGAACAGTCCCAACCTCCGCGAATATGTAGAATTAATCGAGGCCATCTCGCGTCTACGCTTATCATCGAATCCTTCGTGATAGCCTGGCATTGCGTGGACACTGTTATCACTCAAAACGTGGAATCCAACCACACCCTTGGATATATGGAGAGAAGGCATGCATGTAGACATGTCAGCCCATGTGGAACATCAACAACATAGCTGAATTCCAGAGCGAAATCAAAGAAGATCATAACAACTTGCATGAAACGGAATCAACGGTCCCGTTCCCACTCACATGTAGGTCCCTTCAAATGCAATTGCTATCTCGAGGGACGTCAACTGGGTTCTGCATACGAAGCAAGTGCTAGTTGCAATTACACTTCATGACCCCAGTGGTTGAACTGGTTTCCTTGGAAATGAACTTGAATTTACCCGAATGGCCCTGGGAAGCCACCGAATCTTCGTTTACTTGACAACATTTCTTTGATTCCCATGAGATAAGTCACACTCGTATGGAAGGGAGACCACATATGGTCCGTCAAGGTCTCTCTTTCTTGCAAGCTTGTAACAGCCTTCTGCAACTCGGCGGTAGGCGATGGAACGCCGCAAATACAGATGTCTCGAATCGCAATCAATTCCCAACATGCAGGTAGAACTAGAAGTGATTGGTTTCGGATCTTCATCTTTCTCCTACGACACGCATATGCATACGCCACGCCCAGGACCTGGTCAGCACATTGTTTACTCCGTGGTGCCACTTCAATGTCATTATGCACACATATCTATCTGTTATATGTGGGATCAACAGAGAAATGAGAATAAACAAGACTGGAAATCACGTACATGCCGGCAACGGAGGATGTGGCAACTGCCCAGTAGGGGTCATTCCTACAAACATAGAAATATATTGCAGTTGTGACATTCATCAATATAAAGGCCCGCATGGGGCTGGTCGTAGCTACCCAACGTACATATTTCTACTTCTCCCTCCCCTCCTTCCAGTTAAACCTCCTGTCCTTTCCCTCATCTTTCTTATTACCCATCTACCCATCTCTTTCTCTCCTAAAGTCTCGAGAATATTCTCGTCAGGCAGGACGTACGGTCATCTAGGGCTGGAGAAGCATTCCGTTCGCTATCATATCAACTGTACTATAACTCATCTTCCAGCGTTGTTTTTCTCTGGTTGGTATTGCCATCGTGTCTTATCCAGCCATCTCATTGTTTGCCGTATCTTACGAATGCTGCACTTTTTTACACGGCACACATAATTAGCATCAAGCATCCACTTCATCATCAGCTTCACCAAACAAACCGTAGCGATGATGCGGTTCACGTTCGCTGTGGCTTCGGCCTTCCTCGGCGTCGCTCTGGCGGCACCGCAAGGTGTTACTGACGTAGTGACCCCGACTGGTAGCGCCCCGGCAGGATGTACCGGTAGCTTTGAAGGGAGCTTTGAGATCACCGTTACTCAGCCTAAGGTCAAGAGAGATATGGACCTCGAGGTATGTCTCATCAAGAGTGACCCCGCAGCACTTAGCATCATTAGTCCCGCCATTAAGGAGACGGATTGACTGACGAAGGAACAGAGACGGGCCGAGTGCGGGAAGAATGGGGTCCTGGTTGTTACGTTGGCGGAAGGGTCTGTATTCGACGCCCAAGACCGAACGGGTTACATCGCTTCCAACTTCCAGTTCCAGTTTGACGGCCCTCCCCAGGCTGGTGCCATCTTCACCGGCGGCTTCTCCCTCTGCGAGAACAACATCTTGGCGTTGGGTGACTCGACCACCTTCTATCAGTGTCTCTCGGGTGATTTCTACAATCTGTACGACCGTGACTGGGCCGAGCAGTGTGAGCCCGTCTCGATAGTCGCCATACCCTGTGGTAAATCGGATGCCGTCGTTTCGGATATCGGAGATGGACAGATCGTTGCTACTAGCATCGCCGAGACGACCATCATCACGGCATTGAGCGACGGCCAGCCTCAGGTCATCACGACATCAGTGGACATTCCCCTGTGCCAGATCGGAGATGGTCAGGTCCAGATCCAGACTACACCCTGTGCATCCATCACTTCCTACCCAACCCCCTCATATATCCCTGTGAGCGAATCGTCAGATGGTCAGGTTATCAACCCAACGCCACCCACTGCTTTGCCCCCTCCCCCGACCACGAGCGCACCTCCCCCACCGGAGACCACACCCGAGCTCCCATCTGAAACTCCCACAGGAGTTCCCCCGGTTGAGCAGCCTCCCACCACCGAGCTACCTCCCACCGAGCAGCCTCCCGTTACTAGCGAGACAACTTCGGTCCCAGTCCTAAGCAGCTCGACTGAGGCTGAGACACCCAGTTCCGAAGTACCCAGCCCGCCTAGCGCGACTCCTCCTCCCGTGGAGACTTCGGCACCCCCGGTCGGCGGTTCTTCACGTGTCACGGCAGGATCTCTCGGTGCATTGATCCTCGGTGTGATGTTCGCATGCGTTTGCCTGTAATTTAATTTCGAAAACCAGAGAGATGAGCCCAAGTGCTGTCGGTAATTTTTGCACTAACCAATATAATCAAGGAACGTTGGAATGATGAAAGAAGTGAGGGTTCAATGCGCTGTTGACGTGTAATAAGTCAAGATGTGGGAGGGGATGTTTGAATCAACTTTGGGGTGCAGGTGATAGATAATAACTTTGTCATGGTGGTATGCAAGAAAGGAGCATTGGTAGCATATTTCAGGAGTCAGATTAAAAGCATAACAAAATCATACACGGCATATACTTATTGGCTGCAAGTATGCGTCAAGGAACACGTTGTAGCGTTGTTGATGCAACAGGGGCTATCCCCTTAGCTCTCCCCTATCCTATAAGAAGAGGCATCTCAGATCGGGACATATAGGTACATAAATTACGAGTAGCTAGCCCTGATGTACATTCAAATTCACTGAAACCTGCGCTAGGCCCTCATAATCTGACAACATGCAAGCATCACGGCTAGGGGATTTATAACCGAAGGAGGAATACGTTCTGTTGCTCTGGTTCGAGCAAGTTAAAAAGAGTTCAGAACAGCTTTGGAAGAGGTTGAGTGATAGAGCTGCCTGGGTACCAAGTACCTAGCTAATCCAGGCGCAGCATCGGAGTTTTATGAGTGCCGATGCTCAAGCCACGTTTAGGAGGGCTTCGCCACATTTTCACATTCACCGAAACATATGATTGGCATAAGCTCCTTTATCTAATCAATCTACAGCAACCCCCCCCCCCGTGCATTACAGCATAACTTCTACTCAGAACATTGTTATCCTAGCAACCAAACATCCCACGCACCCTGCGCCATCCTCAGCCAACGATCGAACCGAGCCTCCGCATCGAAAGAAAAGCTCTCCCAGGGGTGGTATAGGAAATTGCCTCCGTACATACTTATCCCACCTCTACCGGCTGGGCAGTCAATAGCGGGAAAGGAAAGGAAGGCAAAATGTCCGAATACTGGAAGTCGACGCCCAAGTACTGGTGCAAACACTGCGGCGCCTATGTCCGCGACACCAAGCTCGAGCGCACCAACCACGAGGCCACCGCCAAGCACCAGAGCGCCCTCAAGCGCTTCCTACGCGACCTGCACCGCGGCCACGAGCAGGAGCAGCGCGAGAAGGAGCGCGCGCGCCGCGAGATCGAGAGGCTCAACGGCGCAGTCGGGGGTGGTAGTAGTGGGAGCAGTTCGACATCCGCGAGGGCCGCATCGAAGCCAACGGCAGCAGCAGGGGGATCGAAGACACAGGCGGTCACAAAGGAAGAGCGCCAGAAGCAATGGGAGCAGCTCGCCGAGATGGGCATCGACGTGCCCACGGAGCTCCGGCCCGAGATGGCCATGGCGGGCGAGTGGACCATCACAAACACACGGGTCATTAACGACGACGGCGGCGCGCCGAAGACGGAAGGAGGCGACGCGGAACAGGGGACGGCGACGGGCGTCAGGAAGAGGCAGAAGCGCGAGGGCGAGGACGAGGGCGACGATATCAAGCAGGAGGAGAACGCCATCCGCGGCCTCTTCAAGAAGCCGCGGCGATGGGGCCGGGACACGCGGAGCGCGCCCGAGGACGACGCCGAGCTCGACGCACTGCTCAGCGGGACGCTGGTGGCTCCGAAGAAAGAAGAGGAGGATGGGGATAGTGCGGAGAGGAAGATAAAGGCCGACCCGCATCCGGTACCGGACGCGGTTAAGAAGGAAGAGCAGACGGAGGAGATGCCGAAGATCAAGAAGGAGGAGTCGACGGAGGGCCCCGGATTGGCAGACATCGCGACAACGGGCGATGCGGCTCTCGTCGTTAAGAAGGAGGAGGGTACCGAGCCTGAGGTCCCCGTCGTCGCCTTCAAGAAGCGGAAGCCGAAGAACATTCGTCAGAAATGAGACGCGTGAGATGGACAGACGTGCCAGAACGAGGGATAACGGCTCGTGGCAACGGCGCCTTGCAAGAGGTGAACAGCTACCCCTATCTCACGCGCCCCCAGACAGGGTCTCCGTCCTTCTGTCGACGAGATGACTGGGTTCGATGAGTTGCGTAGTTGCCGTGCATAGTTAGTCCGCACATCCTCACGCTCTCAGGAGCAGCCAGAGCAGCTGAAAGCCTGTGTCTATACCATGCGAAGTAGGGCGCGGTACGACCGCGCTACACCTTGATCTAGGGTTGATCAGATTCACCGGCCGTTACAGGTTCGTGCAAAGCATCTCGGTTATGTGAATATTGCGACTGGGGACCAGGCTGACTCTACACTCGGGGTATCTCGCGGTATGTAATCCACCATAAGGCCTTTAGGTCAGGCTAAGAACTTGGCAGCTACGGGGAAGCTTGAGAAGTGCCCTTTTCCCCTGTGGACTAGGTGGGTAGCCGGCAACTTGGAGATGTGTTTGGACCCTACCTTATATAGGTACCTTGATGAGTTTATTGAATAATAATGCTCCTTCACGAGTCTCATCACTCTGGATTTTCTCGTTGGTTCAATCCCATATCGCTGTATGCTTGTCTCCCCAACGTTACCGCAAGGTCTTTCTAGCTTCATTGTGAGTCGACCTCGCCGCTGAGAGAAACTCGTAATGAAGATCTTTTTAGTACAAATAGAATGCAGGGAAGAGACTCGCTGCGTTTGTCCGATTTCCTGTGGGCATCTACGCCTTCAGGCTACGCAGAGCCATGAGACTGCTCTCCCGCAGTAGACCCGAAGATATCTGCTATGTTATTAGGGATCATGGCCCCTCGACTGTCTTAGTATCTCGGCGCTCTTTCTAGACTATCCCTGGCGAATGAAGAAATGCCTTGAATGAGGTATTTGTTTGGACATTGGAAATCTCCCTTCTCGTAATATGGTTCCACTACGGAATAAAGAGGCTAATCCCATGAATAAGATCCCGCCTCGGAGCGCCTCAACTCACATATGAACGTTGTGGCGTCACTAGGGCTTTTTCAACCTCCTATTTAAGCTTGCGGGTGGGGTTTTCGCGCTGCCCGTCCTCAACACTGTGTGATGTTTTGCTTTGGCATTTCACCAGCACGACACTGCACCAGAAATGTTCACGGCATAGATCCAACCAGATGAGATGCTTCATATATCTCGAGACGGCATAGGAGCGCCAAAACATCCTCATTGTTCGTGTTGCTATGGCGATGTTTACAATTCTTTGGCATCACGGTACCGCTTGGTGTCTACATCCGGGCTATGGGTAGAAATGCCATAGACGATCATAGATCGACATCCTCCATCCCCAAACATCACCTCTCCCGTCCTCATCCCACTCCTTTCCTCCTCCGGCGATCCTCTACTAGCCGTACAGGGGGAAAAGCAAAAAGGGCAACCATGAAAGGCAGCTGGATATACCTGGTTCTTCTGCCGCTGTCGGTTACGGTGACGCAGATTGGTAAAGGCAGCTTTGCCTTCGCGAAGGGAGTTAAGAACGCCGCCTTCTGTAAGGCCAATATTGCCGTTGTCCAGGGTCTCAACAAGGAACCCTCCGGCACGGCGTATTGCTCCGACTTTCTGGGAATGCCGACGATGACCTTGTAAGTTATCACCCTGCCATACATAGAAGTACGTAGGACGAGGCTGACATACGTGATCAAACATGGAACCGTTACTATAACGCCCGTCCCAAGCCTGACAGGTGCGCCGGTATCGATTACAAAGGCGGCAGAAACACATACCGTGATTCTTGCGATGGTCACCACTGTAGATGTCACTATGACCGACTGTGTCTATGAGATAAAGTGATAACACCACGCTGGCTTCAAGGGGACATGTCATCTCACACACAACTCCTCTAGACCGAGCGGACCGCCACCACTCAAACGTCGACCGAAACCCTCACCTGTCCGACAAGCGCCCTGGTGTCACTTCCGACCATGGGAACGCCGGTGAAGCGCAGCATCACCGACGTCGTCAAGCACACAGGGGTCGACGTCGACATCGACATCGACCTCGACGACCTGGCCCGCCCGCCCTGCATCCCGCCCACCTGGGACGCCGGGATCTCGGGCGCCTGTGCCTGCATGGCCCTCCCGACACCCCCGCCCGCACCAGCACCGCGACGCACACGGCGCTGCCGTCACCGACCCGTACCCGTCGACGGCGGCCACGACGACTACTCCGGCGAGAACGAGCGCAGACAGGCCTCGGGCGAGCCTTGCACCACCACCGAGTTCGCCACCGCCACCGCGATGAACAAGGTCACGATGACGATGACGACCTCCTCCGGCTCCACCACGGCGCTGAGCCTCGGCGGCGCCGTCTTCGACGCTTTGCAGGCGGCCCTGCTGGCGCGGGGCTTCTTCGTGGCGCCGTGCGCCGGCGAGTACGCGTTCCCGGCGCCCGCCGGCCAGGTCCATGACTGGGCCTACCTGTGGTTCGGCGAGGACGCGTACCGCGACTGGACCGACGACAACGCGGCGCTCCGGGCCTGCAGGGTCTGGGACGCCGCCGGTGGTGGTGGCGGTGGTAGCGTCGCGGTGTACCTGAGCGCCGGCGACGCCCTCCCGCTCACCTGGCTCTGGGGCAACGGCGGCGCCGCCGGGAGCAGCGCGCTGGCGCTCCGGATGCCCGGCGGAACGGTGACCACGGGCCCCACGCCTTTCTTCTTGCGCGCTTGCGGCGAGTGGGTCTTCGCGCCCAAGCTGTTTGTTGATTTCGTGTGCACGATATGCTTCTCGTGGGTGCTGGTTCGCTTACGATTTTTTAATGTGATACTTGGTAATGATACACTGATGCTTAATGGGAGTAACGAAGAAGAGGTTTAGTTTTTATATGCGTCCTGCCATCGTTATTGCGGAGGCTTGTTCGGGGCTTGAATCATCGCCGATGAGAAATTCTGTCCACCAAATTCACATCATGAGTCCCGCAGTGCTTGCGAGACGTGGGCACTTCCGCATAATAGAACGAAAGACGTCTCTTATATCCCATCCACCGGCTAGTTATATGGAAGGACTTGCTTGGCAAAGACCGTCAGAGATGGACGCAATAGTATTAGATAGTGAAAAAGAATTCGACTGAGACCAACGGTCATCGCACATCGCTGGATTCGCGGTTAACGCAGCTGTAGCTGACTCTTAAGAAGCTCATGTCCGTATTCAATAGATGTAAGCATATATGCTCGCCGCCGCCGCCGCCACGCCGTTGACAACCTCCCACAGCCACAAGAGATATGTTGATTCTTAAAAATGCAATTGGCTGACATCCTCCTTGATGTGGAAAGTCCAAGAACGAGATACTCGTAGGGCGTCTGGCTGGTCAGTTGGAGGCTCACAAATGGCCTTTGGCTGGAGAGTCTGGCAGTCTATCATCAAATCCCGCATATCTAAGAATCTGAGGTGATGCCAGTCAGTCCCCTCACAAGGCTCAAGTTCTCTCTTACTGTTACATTATCAGTCCTCCTTATTGTCTTAGACACCTGGACAGAGGTTCTAGCTTATTGAACAGCTAGCAAGCAGGATCAATCCGAAGAAGGGACAGTCCAACGGTGGCATTAACAAGAACGTTGAGACCGTACTTACCCCTCAAGCTCTCTCCTACATCTGCCTCCTGATATGAAAGAAGAGGGATTTGGGTATTTCGTTGCTCAGACTTAGTCAGCACGCGGCCCGTCAATACCGGTAGGAAACCAATGGCTTAACCAGCTGAGGGTTCCCGAAATCTAGCTATCTATCCATAGGCTGGCTTAGAGAAGCCGGGGTAGTGATCTAATTTTAGAACCCATGCCGTATCACGGATTCATATATCCACCAATCCGCGTGCAATCCGGCTTCGGGAAATCCAGTTTTCCTCATAGATGGTATATGCGGACCCATAGAGATTTTATCGTATCGTCAGCGGCGGCGAGCATGCGGCTCGCCTTTCCAGTTCTAGACCAAGACCGAAGCTAAAAAGCACCAGTGCTGATATCCCGAATCTAACGTAAGCCCTTACGGGGACAAAAAATCTGCAGATCGGAGCAGTGCGCCTCGCCAACTCATCAGGTAAACGTCTTGGTAAAGCAACTTTTGCGTTGCGCTCTCTGCCTCCTACGAGTCGCAGCATATGGCAATTGGCGCACTGCGTAATCGTGTGGTAGGGAAGTCTCCCACGTGCGACGCGAAGGGATTCTCTCACCGTGTTCGCCCGTTATGCTGTGAATGGTAAATAACCAATTACTGAGAAAATCAAGGTCACAGCACATAATTCATAGGGCTGGAAAGCAGGTATGGGGGCATGGGGAGAGGGTGGGGATGCCACGGCAGTTGGCTTCGTTGGGGGCTGTTCAGCTTGCTTGGGTGCAACGAGATGATCCAGTCTTGTTCGGAGAAATTTCTTTGCGGTAATAGCGGTATGGGAGGGAAGAGTCTTCATAAGCAGCGGTGCTGGTGGTGTACAGCAGAGCGGTTAAGTCCGTGTTGTCGCCCGGTTGGTAAATAGTCCTATATTGCTCGTTACAAACTAGTCTTCTGCAGTTGGTTCAACTTTGGTTGCATCGTCTCCTCATAATTACGTTCAGATATCCAGGACCTGGACCAGTTCTGAGAGCTACCCAGTTTGAGTGGTCTGTATGAATTCGTGTCATTTCCCGGTCCTTTACCACGGTTCGTTTGCTAGGCGCTCATTGTAACTGCTCCTTCAATCCAATATCAATGCCTTTTGCGAAGCTCCAAGGGAATGGCTGAAAACAGCGATTGGTCTAACACGCCTCCGCTACGAAGGCCGGAGAGCCAACAACCGATCCAGTCGGAACCCGTGACCTCGCCTACATATACCTCACACCAGCGCAGCACAAGCGACAACATCTCCGTTAGTTCACAATCTCAGCCAGAGAGTTATTTGGGCTTCTCTCACCATAATTCCTCGGTATCAGCAGAATCGCGGCAATGGCAGCCGGTCGTGGGTGCCACGGGACCCTACAGCCCTCCAATGCCGAGCCCGGCAGCATGGTCGGAAGGCGGCGACCTGGGCTCAAGGTCCCCCGTCAACATAGCATCCCCTAATCTTGATTCCGAACAAGATAATAACAGGCCTCAGCCGAAAGCAAGGCCGCCAACCTTCCATCATTCACCGTCAGCCTCGACTTCAGCTTCGAGACCACGGCCAGCTCCATTTCAGTTTGAAGACAACACCGCCTATTACTCTCCCGCCAGTTCGCAATTCACCTTCTCTCCCCGCGGGCAGTTTGGGCACAACCGCACCAATTCCCAAGCACATCTCCTGAATACCCCTGGCACGAACACGTCATGGAGGAGTCCACAAACGCCTCCGCCTTATTCAACTGTGCTACAGAACAGGAAGCGCTGGTGGCACTGGAGAC
Organism: Monosporascus sp. CRB-8-3; assembly: GCA_004155055.1. Lineage (NCBI taxonomy): Eukaryota > Fungi > Ascomycota > Sordariomycetes > Xylariales > Monosporascus > Monosporascus sp. CRB-8-3. The sequence continues at coordinate 66,607 of QJNZ01000119.1, read as the reverse complement.
CAGCTTGGATCATGTATATCTTCTTCCTATGCGGCTTTGCTTTCGCAGTGGGGCATCATGCCTTCTACCAGATCCTGGACGGTCACATAGCGGACGACCAACTCACGATGCTTCGGTACGGCACAGCGCTGGCATTCATGACTAAGGCTTGCCTAGTGTCGGCGGTGATAGTCGCATACAGGCAGAGGATCTGGGTGACGGTGCGGAGCAAGATGCTTAGCGTTGCGGCACTGGACTCCTTGTTCGCAGCTACGGAAGACTTGTCTGCGCTCTGGAATCTTGAGATATACAAGAGGGCCAAAGTTGCGATTGCTTTGGCGTTTCTAGTCTGGTAGGTCGTTATTGCCCATCAGTGGCCCGTGTACTTTCATGAACTGATAGCTAACTATCTAGGCTTGCACCGCTCGTGATTATACTCACAAGCAACACGTTGGGCGTAGAACCCACCTTCACGATAGAAAATACGACGTGCCCGGGTGTGCGTACTCTGAACTTTGTCAAGGAGGAGCTTGAGAATTGGCGCGACCCTACGCGGATCGACGGCCTATATGGATTATCTGTATCCTTATGGAATAGCACCACCGTGACAAACACTTCCGAGGGGTGGTTCGACTACTATACTGGGTTCAGTAATCAGTTCGAACAGATTGCGAGAATGGCGGCGTACAGAAAGCAGGTGGTGGCCAGAACGGGAGCGACCATGGACATATGCGGGGCCGGCTGGAATTGCACGTACGTGGTGAACTTCACGGCTCCTGGGTACCAGTGCAAGGAGCTCGCGAAAGGCGTAGGCTCGAAGATAGGACGATTCAGGGACCACGACCCGCCAGAGGGCTTCTCCACCAAGCTCTTATTACCCGAGGGGAACTACAGCTACTATGCGTATACCATGGGAGGCGACTATGCGGTATCACAGATGAAGGAACTCAACACTGGTGGCATGCCCCCGGATGGGCCCCCGTTCCCGGAAAACCTTGGTGCTTTCCGTACGGAGCCGGTCCTGTGGATCGGATATTCTGAACAGGTACACCCGGACCGCAAGCTGAGTAGGACTGAACCGGGTTGGAACGAGGCCTTCTTGCCGAAAGTATTCGCGTGCGAAAACTACGAGACCGAGTACACTGTCCGCTTTAACCACACAGCCGGCGAGCAATTCGCTCAAATAATGAATCGCAAGTTCCTGTACCCCGTCATCGATACGAAGTGGCTGCAGGACGAAGACGCCAACGACGGGACGAACGACAACACAACAGCATACCCGAAGAGCAACTACGTGTATCCGAACGGCGACAGGCGGCACTATCGGCGAGTTGCCGCCTTCCATTCCATAGGCGCCATGTTACGATACTTCGTCAACGGCACGCTTGACATAGACGTAATCGAGAAGACGAAGGCGATTCAGACGAAGCTGATCGACCCGCGGCGCGGGTGGTTCCCGCACCCGGATCTCATGGAGCGCCTGCAGTCTTTCTACGAGGACATCATCTTTTCCATTTTTTCGAACCCGCAGTTCCTGTCGGTGGTGTGGGCGGCGCGGCCCGACGCCAGCAGCGGCGACGTGGCGGGCGACGCCTCGACGCTGTACCCGTGCGAGCGCAGCCGCTTCGAGAACCACTACCGGTACCACACGGGCACGCTGTGGGGCGTCTACGCCGCCGCCATGGCGCTGGCAGCGCTCGGGATCGCGAGCGGCACGCGCGCCGTGCTCCAGAACGAGGGCCGCCTCCGCGACACGCGGTTCTCGAGCATCGTGGCGGCCACGCGCGGGCCCGCGCTCGAGAAGGTCGGCTGGGGCTCCGGCGAGGAGGCCGCCGCCGATCTCCCCCGCGACGTCAAGAACCTGCGCGTCGGCTACGGGCTCGTGTACCACGGGACGACGACGGCGGCGAACGCACTCGGCGTCTCCACCGCTGCCGCCAACACGCCGCCGCCGAGACCCGTGGACGCGCGGGTTTTCCCCGAGCGTGTTGTCTGGGACGGCGATGTGCGGTATGGCTTCGGACCGGAGGGCGACGTTAGCCAGATTAGGAGCGAAGGGAGCCTGTTCCGTGGTCGATCCCGCACATGATTCTGCCACAGGAGGCGTCATGGCTTTCTTTGGATGGGTTGATTGGTCGTTCCGATTAGCGAGCGGGTTTCATTGCATAGCGTGGATTTATCATACTGGAGGTCTACGAGTGCCGAATAAGTCCTTGAATGGTAACTACGATGCTAATTTAATTCACAACCGATGGCCTCGGTATAAGTTAAACGCCTACTTCGTCCATCGCCCAGTATCATGTGCTTAATATGCACTTTTCGCTTACAAGACAATACCAATAAAGTAACTCCTGTAGAAGGGGGGAAAGCTGTACCCGCCATGGCACCCGATGGAATTACCGTAGCTTGAGCCACGAACCCCCAGCCACACGCCGAATTGTTCCACTGGATTTCGAGCAGACTCCTAACTCAGCAAAACTCCACTTCCCATCCTAGCTCGTGCTTCCTGTCACGACATGGACCCGCCTCTACCGTGCATATTGGCTGTGTGCCGTCAAAGCTGCTACCCACAAACAAGACATGCGTTTCCCTCTGCATGACAGCCACGTTAGAGTGTTTCGCATTTTGCCCATCCTGGTTTAAGTGGATGCGTTTGAGGGGATTCTGAGGAACGCGCTGACCTCGGACGAGGCGTTCTAAACATCGCCGTAGTGTGACATGCATTATTCAGTTCACCGACTTCAGTACCATTGAGGAATTTCGACAGGTGTCGCTCTGCTCTCTCCTGGAAAATCAGACCACAACTGATAGGGAAACCGAAACCTTAGCATCACTGATATAAGGAACCTAAGGAGCTTCCTTGAATTCCTCATTTTCGAACCTTGGGAAGCGATCAATAGGAAGAGGTTCCATGTGACCTGTGGGGACCGGGGCCCAGAGAAAAACATCTCTTTAATCCTTGATAGCGCTGTGGACATCAGCATGCCCCGCTCCTTACCCTTCAGGGGCCACGACGATTACCACTTGTCTCCATTCAAAGCCAGTCGATTCAGCCGGCCAAGACACTCCCTTGCTTATATCAACGCGAGATTCACGGACGAGTAGGCTATGCCGCTGACCGCGTCGTCCCCTCCCACTGTTTCCCCGGCCTGCTATCCACATTGGTGGGAGGGGTTCGTCCCCTTCGCACTGAACTGTGGCCTCTCAGGCGACCTCCTGAGACATCACGTTCTGGTCCAACACACCGGAACACAGTGAGATTTCGCAGATGTATGACACAACGCCGCATTCGGCTTCCCGAAATACCTACGGCGACATTTCTCATATGGCAACGCAGTGCAATGAAAGGGAGGGACCCGTATGTAAATCTGGTGCTGCCACACTCCACTGCTCTATTTTACGACCCGGCGCATGTAACTAAACTGTCATTCGATTGATCGATTTTTAGAAGGTTGGATTTGCTGCAAAGAGGCCTGATAAGTATCACGACACTAACCAATCATCATTGCCAGCACTGTAAATCTGAGAATCATTGTACTGATTAAGCGGAAGCGCGCGACGAACAGCATTTCCCCCTGAATGCAACAATTCATCGACAACTATGCATGTGATATTCTCACCCAAAAGCTCCTCACGAGCCACGTTTAGCCCGGGTGCTTCAGTAACTTTTATGGGCTTCCGTGAATGCATGAATTTGCTTGATCTCATTGCGCTTTGTCGGTGAATCGAACTCCACCTCTTCACCGCCGCAAGTGGCTGGGAATGGCGCTCTCTAAAAGCTCCTCTACTCTTGAATCTTCTGCTACCGCTTTGATCCTTCTTTCAAAAAATTTCATGAAAACAGGACCCGGAAAAAGATGCAAGACTCACTCAAGATTCCGGTAGAGGTCGTTACGATCGTGAATTCCTCGGGGAAGATCATCAGCAGTGTAAGCTTACCCGCTCCACATTTCCCCGCGAAGTAATGTTGTGTTTTCCCCAGAGTGAACCGTTGATCACCCTGCATGAGAGAGGACGTTCGCTAATGGCGATGACTTCAATAGGGCAAGCATCTACTTGGAGTATTTAAGGAGGCGAAGGCTACCTACGACCAGAAGAAAGCATCCGTCAAAGCCGAGCGCGCCGTCGAGCGCGCAGTCAAGCGCAGCCAAACTTTCGATCTAGCTGCGCTTCCACAGTATCGCGAGGAGGTGGACTATGGCCGCCATTCGTTGGAATATCGGCGGACATACCACGATGATGCTGCTTCCAAAGCCTCCTCCCGGCGAAGCCACGGCTCAAGATTTTCGCGGGGTTCTCGAAAGTCAAAGGCAAGCGCCTTGACCGAGAATAATCTTCGAGCTCATAGCGAGGTTTCGGCTACAGCCCCTTCGCGCCCTCCCGCCGCTTACCGTTCGCCGTATGCAGAGACCGCGCCGAGGGACATGGCGCTGAGCCGCCCAACCCTTGCGCGTGCGCCCACAGTTCCTGCTCAGTCCCAAGCCCCGATGCCCATCTACTACGAAGATGAGGTTCTTGATCCCTACCAGGAACCCGCCGCTGTCATGGTGCGCCCGCGATCGGATCCCTCCTTGAAGAAAAAGGAAATCGACATGGACTTGGCATATGGCGACGCCCCGCCAGATCTGGCCGACATGGTGGATCTAGACCCTGCACACCAGGCACGCGAGGCAGACGAGGCGGAGCAAAAGGCGCATGAATTAGCAGAAAAGATCGAGGACTTGCTGAACGAGGCCGAGTGCGTACACCACACTGCAACCCACATCATCAATCATCTGCAGACTAATCCCGATGCTGCCGCTGCTGTCGCCCTCCTGCTCGCAGAGCTTTCAGCCATCGTCGGCAAGCTGTCCCCTTCTTTCCTGAGCATCTTGAAGGGTGGGAGCCCGGCAGTCTTCGGTCTGCTCGCAAGCCCGCAGTTCCTGATCGCGGCGGGCGTCACTGTCGGCGTGACCGTCGTCATGTTTGGCGGCTTCAAAATCATCAAGCGGATCAAGGAGGAACAGGCGGCCCGCGCCCTCGCCGCCCAGCCCATGGCCTTCGAGGCGCAACCAGCCCAGCAGGCGCCGCAGCCACGGTATGATGGCCAGGACTTCGACGAGGCACTCGTCCTCGAGGAAGAACTGAGCACCATCGAGACGTGGCGCAGGGGCATCCCGCCCGGCAGCGGGGACGAGGCCGCGGACCTCGAGCTCATCAGCCCCGAGGCCGACCGCGCCATCCGCAGCCAGTACGGCGGCGACGACGGGCGGACCGTGCGCAGCGGCCGCACCCACCGGTCGTCCAAGACGAGCAAGTCGCACAAGTCGTCGTCACACAAGTCGCACAAGGGCCTCCGGTCGCGGTCCGCCGAGAGCCACGACCGCCGGAGCACCAAGAACAGGGACAGGGACGAGGCGAGCGAGGCCGGCAGCCACCGTAGCCATCGAAGCCACCGCAGCGAGAGGTCGGAGCGCTCGACCAAGTCCTCGAAGTCGTCCGCTAGGCACGAGGTACGGGCCGTCGGCGACCGGGACAGTACTGTCGACATGGCCATCCGGCCCAAGAAGGACAACCTGCTGAAGAGCATCTTCAAGAAGAAGAAGGACAACGAGGATCATCACGAGAAGAAGGCGCGGTCTGCGCTGGTCTACGCCTAGGAATGCGGACGGGTAGGGTCGCGTGTGTACATAGGGGGGTGTCTGTCTCTTCGCAGTTTGCGAATAAGGTGTGGTAGGACCGAGGAATCATATTCCCTCCTGCATTGATTGCAGTTTCATAGGGTCCTTTCAGTTCAAGTTGTGCTTTTGGATCCGAATTTTGGGCGCTAGGAGTTCGGTTGGTGGGATGATACACATCATGCATGAACGGATCGACAGATGGAACGAGTCCATGTGGAAGACAGCACTATGAAGATAACCAGAACAGACATCTAGAGTAGATGTGGAGCTGCTCCGGGAGAGTCAGTGATTTATTATGTAGGAAATACATCCGACTCATTACAATCTAGACCTGCCTACCCCCGGTATGTGACACTATGTACTGCGGAGGGTTATGCCTGCTCCATGACCTTTTGCTATTCGCTCTGGTTCGTAGCTCCTAGCCAGATATACCCCCTAGCGAGCCCAATTTCAGCTCACTACCCAGTTTGCCTAATACGCGGGACAGTCTAGGTCATGCCACGGTTTCCTGCTATCTATCGCACCGCTATCCTCTCCTATTACGTTGGGCGTACCCGGTTCTGACTACCAGGTAGTGCTTTCTGAGCATTCGTGACCACGCACAGCAGTGGTGCGAGCGCGGAGGACACGCCGATAGCATCGTTACAATACACGATGCATGAGCTGCCCTAACTGCTGCACTGCCGCCTCGTCTTGCCGCCACCGCGATTCCGCTTGAAGTTGGTGTGCGACATTGGCCCAGTGCCGACACCGGGCCGAGTCCTCGCATGGAGCAAGAAAAACTTCGCACACAGCTGCAAAGGCGTCCGTAAGGTCCAAGCACGACATGTAATAGATCTGGTCTGGCGTCGTGCTCCAAGGTCCGCAAACCCCGGCGAACCTGTCGCGATGCCTCAGCGCATAGGACCCGAACTCCCGGACGAACTGCGCTACGGTGATGGGCGTGCCGTCATGATTCGCGATGACTAAGGGAGCGGGGAGTCGGCCTGGCAGTCCGTCACCGTGCCGGCTGCCCGGGGCAGATGAGGCGTTAATGACTATGTGCATGCGCGAGACGGGCGGGCTGTGGACCGGCTCCTGGGCGACCGGGTGATGCGGCTCCCCATCTCGGAATAGGGCCGTCCATTGAGGCTGTTGGGTGTCCTCATCTAGATCGAGGACCCTGATTGAGGTGATGGGCGCGAACACCGGCCAATCTAACAGCCTGAACGCGGCGTGGTTAAAGCCTTCTCTTCGGCACTCTTGCTTGTGGTGTGACGGCAGCGGCGGCGAGGGGCCTCTGTACTTGAGATAGATGGTGTTTCCGGCGTTGCAATTCTCCATGTCCACGAAAATCCTGACGCAGAGGACGACTGCAGGAAGACGCACGAGGTTTCTCAAGTTGGAGTACGTAGATTGAGCATTCAAGTCGGGCATCAACAGGGTTAGGCTTTGACTTGGCTGACCCGTTTAGCGCAGGTATGTGTCCGCAACATAACGAACGTTCTGTGTATTGTGTTTGAATGACTCCGACTTTTGACGATCGCCTGGCTATGTGAAACCTACAAAAGAGCGACTACGATGACGCGAAGGTGATGTAGTCACAGGTGGGATTTTGTGCGGCAACTGCAATGATCTCACGTGTCACAGGACCAGAGAAAAATGGCAGCGGGTATAGGAATAGCCCTGAACTTTAATTTACAGTAGATACGTAGTCATAGATCTATCTGTTGTTCGGTTTGGGACCTTCACACTTTTGCTCCTATTTGTCTCTTCCGAGAAACAACTGGATAAAACTTTGATCCTAGGCACAAGGTACAATTGGCTGGAAGTCTTCTCCCATGTATGATTCATGCAACGAGGGGTTGCGTGAGGTTGGGGGGAATAGTGGAAGATGATCAAAATTTTGCAATGGACGCAAACGAATTCCGTCTGTTTAGCGTCCCAGCGGCGATCACCAGTCAAAGTGTCTTGGATGCCCTTTCCTTTTTCTTAGTGGCAGAACCGAGCTGTTTGTCGAAACCCCTACTTCACTGACGCGCTGGGGCGAATGTCTTGTCGGCTTTCTTGAAGATGCTGGACGCAGCCTGGAGCCTCTACAAGCGTAACCAGCGACAAACGAACACATACGAGTCTCTTATCGAGGGCCAGAAGCATGGAAAGACCCCGGCGGAGGGAGTGTTTAGGCCATATGCGGTCGCTGTCCTGCCCTCCGCTACTGTGCCTTTCATAGAGCTAATAGTTGGGATCTGCCACGTCGGGCAAAAGCCGGGTGTCCTCGAGACGTTGCTGGGGCGTAGATAAGAGGGGAGCTAAGTCAAGGTCAGGCGAAGGCACTTGACGTGATCTGCGGCGCCATTTTCAGCCCTTGCTGATAGCAGCGCTGAACTTCATCTGGTTCAGCAGTGCGCATGCTTCCGTTACTAACGAGCAGACTCGACAGGACAGCGGCATGCCCTTGGTATCTTTGTTGGTCGCGAGGAGCGCGTCTGCGGGCGGCTATGGCCTTTTTAATATCTATAATCTCGTGAGGGGCCGAACTTGGAGACTTGCCCTTTTCGCGGCTTTGGCAGTCCTATCCGCTATTGCGCGTGCCGCCTTCTGTAACGTCATTGCGAACGAGGCCTTACTTCCAGGATGGTGATTCCGAAGAACCTTTCACTCTCAGGATGCTGAATGACAGGACGCTTGACGGCAATTCGGCCTTCATAGCTCTCGATCCTATTGGAGCCTATAACTGTACGCCGCATCAGCAAGCTGACATCACGGGCGGGATGAGCGCCCTGCTCACAGGACCAAACTTCCAGGATGCGTCTTCCCCTCTTGGTTAGCGATAAGGCACATGTTGGCATGAACGCGACTATCAAGTCAATGAGCGCTCTCTCGCAGTCTGTAACGCGTTTGAGTGACTTGCGCGGGCTATTGGCTGACGACGGAATGTGAGCCTGCAAGATCCTCGAACCTGGCTGTGGTCCAGAATGGCGGCTATTACACTAAAATAGCTTCCCTATGGCACACAGTCGAGGACCTTGCCTCTGATCGGGACTCGCCAACGACAGGAGCGCAAAGCGATTGTGTGCTGCTGAGCGCCGACTATCCAGGCGTCTCAGCAAGCATCCAGGGAGCGTACGACTACTGCGCGTTTGTCGGATTCTACACGAATAAGACTGAAGCCGTGCTCGCTTACATGTTGAGCTCAACTTGACACGGCACGTCATCCCTTTGCGCTTCGGTACCGTCCAGCCTAGCGTGTTCAACATGACGGTTTCGGGCTTCCGCGGCTCGAAGGCGACGATGATGCCGTTGGGAGTTCGCTGCACGTTGTACCGCCAGGAGAGATACCTGAATGACTCGCGGGGCGACGATCAGCAATGGTCACTCTCGGATGCTCGGTTTAGGGGTGCAAAGCTGCGTGTGGCATCGTTCCTCGATGACTGGCAATTGGCCCTCACTACAATGCTCCGGGGGCCGTGATCCCAGATCTAGGGCCACCGCTCGCGGCAACTGCAGGTGTGCCGTGAGAGGGACCTGACAGTTCCAATCCTTTCGACTCCGAAATGTACGCGCGGAACTTCCTATATGCATCCGCAACCACGGAGCAAATCATGTATAACGTGGCGGGAGACGACACAGCTCGAGACTTACCAGAACATTTCTACAGTAGTAAAGGGGATGTGAGAGAGGAGTTCTATCGCATTACTTATGTCCCGGTAATCCTGCTCGCCGGGTCATTGAGTCTGATCGATGATGCAACCATTACCGCAGCCATTGCCCATCTGCACGTCCGGGACGCTAAGCACACGGACATTCCGCCAGGTCGATGCTCTCAGGCTGGTCTCCGACGACGTGTTGGGTCTGTGGAGCGGCACGCCGAGGATGGCTAGGGTAAAGGAGCAGACTAATGGCATCCTGCAGGAATGGGCTGAAAGGGGTACTTCCTGGCGTACGCAGAGGAGGAGAGCGGGCGCCGAGTCGTGAGGCTGTTAAATCAGGACCGTATCTAGAGTAGGAACAAACTTCTAGTTGATCTCAGAGTGTTCCATCCTTTCTCCCTACTAGCATCACACGCGCTTGGATAGAAATATTATATCTCCTAGTCCTCCTAGCTATGCACTTGTAAGTGGCCATAGATCACGCAGTCAATGGTCGTTTCCGAAATTATCGTAATGCATGCACCCGTCACAGAAGTTTCTAATGCCGGAACTAGAGGGAAATCCGGTTAGAGCCCACCCGTCAGCAGAATTGTCTCGCATTCTGCCCACTTTTCACAACCATTCGGTGATTAACTGCATTGCTGGCATCACCTCCTCCGTCTTTGGTCTTAAATGCGAACCAACCTGTCAAAACCCCCTAGCAAGAGCCTAAGGAGATACTATCAAGTTCATCGTGTGCACAGATCACGGTAGCCGTGCGCGCTGCGCGGTCGAGCATAACCCGACCTTTGGGGGGCGAAATTTGTTGATTGGACGGTCACTCGTAGGCTTCGGGTTCGTGGGTTGAAAGTGGAAAGCATCTCCGTATCAGGAAGGACAGGACAATCTCTGGGGATTAAACAGCCCGGCCGATTACGTATACCACGCTAGACTTCTCATTCATTTGATGTTAACACGAGATTAACCATAGCAGTCAGCATGGTGGCGCAGCGTATTGTTGACCATGTCCCTGCACCTGCATCTTCTTATACAGACCAGTTTCCGTTCCCGTGTTAGTCCCGAGAAGACACCAATACCGGTCTGCTTTAGGAAGCCGAGGCGTACGCTTCCGAGGGCATCGAGACCTGACTTCACCGCGGGCAAGAAGCCGGCGGGAATATGGGATGTCTGGCTGGAGTGGCTGCGATTAGCAATTTGCCTCCCAGGCTCAGTCGATCATTCACCGTTCAACGTCATGCATTTACAAAATTCGTATGGGGTATTCTCGGGCTGAAACCGCATTAGTTGGAGGATCTGCCGCCCTATGTATAGGTATGTCCAAATGGTCTAGACTTGCAACTGCTACAGTAATAGTAGGATGAGGCAAAACCCCTTGTTTGCTGGGAAGTCCGATCGAACAAGAGAACCAGATCGATTACACCCTTGTCCGCCAAGCCTGCTATTAGGAGCTCCACGCAGCGCACCAGCTATAGTCCTTTTTTCAAGGGGGTAGGCAATTCCTGATTGGTGCCCTGGGGAAAGCCGTTTCAAAGCACCCCGCGGCTCCGTCCGCCCAATGATGACAATGGCCCCTGAATTATTGATCAGCCAAGCAGGACAGGGGCGACAGGGCTGCTTCAAAGCGCAAACCTATTCGAAGATCCTCCACTCGAGAAAAATAGAAAAGGACCGCGGGTCTGCCAGCTGGTCTAGTCAAGGGTGCTGCTTCGGAACCTGATTCTGGAACACCCTCGGCTGCTTTGATTGCCCGTGATGTCCCTGGTAAAATCGAATCTTTAAATTTCCTCACCTTGCATATCATTTCCTTTCCTACTGTTTATCATAGCCTTGCGTCCCATTTCCCTTTGGCGGGTTCCATCTAATTCACTACTGGCCTTCGTGAGACTACCTTTTATTTTCCTTCAACGTTCGTTACTTCTTCCGCCGACGTTGTTCATTGAACAAAGCGCCCGCATATCTCCACCCTCGCTATCGTCTTGTATCCACTGATTTTCCGACTTGCAATTGACCCTTTGACCTCACTGAACACGCAATGGACGGAGCAGGACCGGCCCAAGGTGGAGCAGCGGGCCATGCTCACGCCGAACCGACCGCAGCCCGAGTCACGACGCCGCCAACTAGAGTCGGCACGATCCGGGATGAAGAGGAATCATATCCGACTTCTCCCAGGGGAACTACTACCCCGAACCCTTTCAGCCGCAGAGCGAGTAGCTTAGATCTGGACGATTATTTCGTATGTAAACTGCTAACAGTTTCAAAACTTCCCATTCCGGGGCTAACTGCTGTTATAGACGGGTCCCCGCGATATCGCCAAACACAGCAAATGGCCTCTCTTCATGCAGCTGCATGGCAGCATCCTTCCCAAGATGATAGTGCCGCTTCTTGTAGTTGGCATTTGGGCGAGTCTCATCACTTGTCTCACGATGCTGCTACGGCCCCAGGTGAACCTCGGTATCAGCTCTATCCTCCTCACCATCACCGGTTTTGTCGTCGGTCTGGGCTTGTCTTTCCGCAGTGCGACGGCATATGAGAGATACGCCGAAGGCAGGAAATTCTGGGCCCAGTTAATCAAGGAATGCCAAGCCCTCGGCCGATGTTTCTGGATTCACGTTCAAGCGCGTGAAGGGATGGAAAAGCAAGATCTCCTCGGAAAGCTGTAAGTGGTCTGATCCCCGCCTGCTTGGCGGTTGCGAAGATGGTAGGGCGCTCCCTAACGTTCCTAGGACTGCTATGAACCTGTTGGTTGCCTTTGCGGTATCTCTGAAGCATAAGTTACGGTTCGAGCCGTACACCTACTACGACGACATCGAATCCCTGATCAAGCACCTTGATACCTTTGCAGAGGAAGCTACTAAGGATCAAGCAAGACCAAGAGGGAAGAAAATGTTCAAGAAGGTTGGAGAGAGTCTTGGGCTGCCGTTTGCTCAGTCGAACCCGCGAAAGGAGATGAAGAAGGCCACTGCGCCGCTTGGCAACCTGCCTCTGGAAATCCTCGTTTACATAACTGCCTATGTGGATGAGGTCTCTATCAACGGCCAGCTCCCCATCGGCATGCAGCAAACTGCGGCCTGTATGTTTTTCGGGAAGTGATGAACTGGGAATACTCGCAGGCTAACTTTTCCTTAGACAATGGTCTTCAGGCCCTGAATGACGTTATGATCGGTACCGAGCGCGTTGCCAACACTCCTCTTCCGATTGCCTATGCGATCGCCATCCAGCAGATCACATGGCTATACGTGTTCCTGCTGCCCTTCCAGCTGGTGTCGGAGCTTGAGTGGATCACGATCCCCGCCTCGGTAGCAGCTGCCGTCATCATCCTCTCGATCCTGTTCATCAGCCGCGAGGTCGAGAACCCCTTCGGCAACGACGTCAACGACCTGCCCCTCGACCACTACTGCTCGCAGATTCTCCAAGACCTGGAGACCATCTCGGCCCGTCCCGCACCCAGCTGGGGCGACTGGGTGGAGAATGCCAATAACAAGGTCCTCTACCCCCATAGCGAGTCCGGTTATCACATCTGGGCCGCTCGCCCCGAGGTCGCGATCCGCAGGGCCTTGAGGAACCGGCCGTATAATAACTTCGCCAAGACGGGCGCTGCCGGCGCTGCTGCTCTCGACGGCGCCCTGAGGTCCGCGAAGACAGCGAATACCGCGAATAGTGCGAGTAGTACCGGTTACGAGAAGGGCGACAACAACGTCTAACCCTCGAGGGCCGTTCGTCGAAAAACCCTATCTTGTTCCTCTTCTTCCGGTGGGGAAGATCGAAACCTGTATATCGATTCTTCTGCATGGTGTATATCTTAGTGGTTGGGTTGGCAAAAGGGTCGCGTTGGTGTCTTCTCGTTTGGGTTGTCTTGCAGGACGGAATACAAACTAGGGGGGCTGGAGTGTCAAGGAATACATAAATGTGTTGCAGAGTCAAATATGGGAAAGCGCGTCCGCTCTTTTACCAAGCACACCTTGTCTCACGCTCCTTGAGGATCTATATGGGATCAGCATGTCAGGTTTGCAGCATATTCAGGTGTATTTCAAAACTGCTTTTGACCGAGCTCAGCTCTCTTTATACAGGCGACGATGCTGCCGACTCGCTCATTTCCTGTTACGGAGTACATGATTGATATCATCCCAGGCCTGGGGTGTATGCCGTAAACGGCGGGTAATGCACGCCGCACACGCTCTCTATCACCTTGGATCGACACAGTCAGCATGTACCAATGGTGAAGTCTACTGGGTCAGTTCTCGTTTACTGCTTATCCGTGAAACAAGCTGTTCGCTCGAATGTAAAGTATCCTGGCTGCCTCCTAAACGAGCCATGTGATTACAACCGTGCGAGATCCCACAGAGCACTGCTATCTATGTTCGGGCAGTCAGACTCTTCGGTCCGGGCGATCGAGGTTCTGGTCGTCGCCGCGTTTATGGCTAGTGTCTTCCCAACAAAGTTGATTCAGTCCTAGCCTATCTGGTTGATGCCTATGTACCTGTCTGTTGTTGGCATATACTAGACAGATGCCTTTGCGGTTCCGTGGAGGGAGACATTGAGATTCGGAGTACTGACGCCGACGGTAGCTGATATGCCGGCTTTTGCTCTCATACAACGCGCGGGCTGGGGTTGTACATGCGCCTAGCAGCTTCTATAGACAGCTATATGCCCTCCCCTGAATTGGCGTTCAATATGCTCGACTACTCACGTCCGGTTATGTGTTCGAGGAGGGGGCATAGTGACCAGACCACGTACGGATAGAGTACGAAGCAGATAGCAAACATTTCAGATCTTCATAAATGCCGGTCCAGAAACCCTGATACATCAATATGACAATATTATTAGCTAATAGCATAAGGGGTTCGAGGCCACTTTCGTGTTCAAAAACCAGAATATGCAGCCGGGGTGTGAAGTGGCTTGAATCAGACCAGGAACTCCGATATCATGATTGGTGGTCCATAGAGCCGGGTCTGGTGTACCATACTGCTGGTAAATTTCCCCCTCGTGGAACTTCTAGGCTTTACGAGGTAGACGAGTGACATGCGACAAGAGATATTTATCCGTAATAGCCCAATTACGCGGGATCCGATATGCCAAATAAACTGGCTCGAGAATTACCGGTTCCATGAAGCCTCGTGAACCTCATATATGTATTAGAAACACTCTGATCTGCGTATCTCAGCAAGGCTGTCTAATAATATTAGGGATAGCTTCAGTAGATGGTCTAGGCCTTATATTACTACGATAGGATAGATGCCCCTTGAGGTAAACCGACGTATGGGAACGCTCCGTTTAAATAAAATTCCTACTGTTGCATTTTGATTACATGAGAGCCTTGGCCCTGTACCAATGCCGCTTCATCCCATACGAGGATTCGTCCGATCTATTGAGGCGTGTTGGGGTATATAGCCATGGACTTTGCCTGCGGGGCAACAATCTTCACACCCGAGGCTGTCGCCTCATATATCTAACTCTTAACGTTCGGTGCCGGTCAGCCTTCTGTAGATAGTGTCTTTTCCATCTACGCCTTTTCCCCATCATCGTCTTCTACTCCGTAGGCTTCCCGCGACGCTCCGCTGTCATCAGGGCCTCCTTTTCAGAGAGGACGCCATTCGTCGAGCTAGCGACTCGTCTATAGTCGAAGATCGTCACGCTCCTAGAATACAATTAGCCGTCCCGGATCGCCGAAGATGAAGATCCCGATCCTGAGCATCGTCGCAACAGCAGCAGCCGTCGCCGTCGCCGTCGCCGATCCCTCGCCCGATCGCAGACGTTCCGTCGACTGCCGCGACTCGGTGGAGACGTACGAGCGCTTCATGGACTGCTACAACGACAGGGCGGTCCGCTGCCAGCCGTACACCGACAAGTCGGAGTGCTTTCTCGCTAATCGTTGGGAGTGCGGTAAGTCACCCTGGTCTTCCTCCTTAAGCTTTAGTATAGGTAACCCCGCCGTGGTCGGGAGCTGGCGCTGACAGCACGCGATATAGCCGAACAATCAGGTTGTACTGTCACCCAGAGCTAGTTGTCTCCACATCCCGCGGTTTCGCGTTAGCCGCAAAGGACAAAGGCATGCTGCTTGTCAGGCTTGGGGGATGCCGTTCCTGTTTAGACTCTATTCCATACTGGCGTAGCGGATGTTGGAAAGGGTTGGCGGAGAAATTGACGTAAGGGGTTATTTGCATATACTTCGTTAGGACGCACGGGTTAACGCCAAGCCTTGTTTCTGCTTCCCTTTAATGAGGAATGGTCTTCTCCAATTGCATTTTATTATCACCGGGCTTCAAGCCAGAGACGACCATTCGGATCCGAACATTTATCTTAAACCATAATTATCTTAGTGCTGGGTTACAATGCTATATATATACACATATATATAAAAGGGGGCTCTTGTGGCATTATCACTTCAGTATGTTTAAAGAACAACTAAGTTATCTAGGTTTCTAAGGTATGAACGCCGGGACGAGTGTTAAGCTCGTTGTTTCTAACAGCCGAACTTGTACCACAACCGGGATCCCCGAAGGAATGGCAGGAGCGCGGCGGCTCGCTATAACGGAGAGCAAGGGGAGAGGAAAACGTGGTCAGGGGGGGAGATCGTGGGTCATTGCTGACGATGGGTTGCACTGGTAGGCGTATTCCATTGTTACTCGTTGATCCTCGTTGCTGACGTGATGGACGTGAGGAGATTCATATCGAAAGTGACGATAATAGACGGTATCGTGTGAGGTGATGGGTTCAATCTCTTGACCTTTTCGCCCTTCGAAGGCAACCGCGGCGGCTTCAAGCTCGAGGGAGCCACAGACCCGGTCGCGCCAGCGAACCAGGAAATTGGGAGCTGCGTCACCTTCGACGATGCTGCTAACGGCTTCACCGACAACAAGCAGCCGGAAAATTTCACCTTCACGCGAAACACTGCCCGGAGTAATGCGCAGGTGGCCTGCTAGATGGTCGTGCCGACGTCAAGGCCGATAAGCAACGGTGCTTCGGTGAATGCGGAGTCCACCGGGGACGCCGGCCATATTTCGCTCAAGAGTACCACGGTTAGCAGCAACTTGCAGGACGCGTCAGCGACCTGGATCAATGCCAGCTTAGGAGCATAGACGTAAAACTTCGTGAAGGTCCCAGGCCGGCGAATGGCCTTGACGCCCTCTCGGGAGCGGCCACTTGAGTCATGATGGCGTAGTCTTGAGCCTTTGCATAAATATTCATAGAAGTGACGACCAGTTGCGGACGAACGCAGCCTCAATCAGTCTCATATAGAATTGATGGCCAAAACAGCCTCAAGATGGGGCTACAGACCGGTGGGCGATGCTGTGGTTCTAAACTTACTGATGCTAAAAAGGGACGATGGATGGTAAACCGAGCTGATGGCCGCATATTTATCTTGTAGGGTTGACGACGATTCGGGTAACCCGGAGGTGCTGGTTGGAGATCTGGGAACTGCTCCTGTAGTAAGCCTAACAGCTATAAAGGTGAGTCCGGCAAGTAAGCGACGGTTCGGCTCGATAACTCTTGAAGAGAACTCGGTAAAATGTGCACAATCTCAGCCCTACAAGGCCTGGCAGCCGGGGGGCCTGGCTGCGCGAAATGGGGGCGGCTGATGCGAGCGAATACAGAAAGACTGGACCCCACAACCAGTCTACTGAGCCGCACCTGGATCCCAGACCATTTTTGGTAGTTCCACGAGCCAAATGCCCTTCCTAGTTGCCTAGTAATTAGGAGATCGCTCTTAGTAATGGCTCAAAACGGAAATGGAAGCGTGTGGCTAGGATATTCCTCCGAGGCATCCTTCTTCTTGGGGACACAGGACGGGCGAGTTTGGCCGTTTAGTAAGGTAGGGTTGAAAGGTATTACCTATAAACCTTTCTGGTATGGACTCCGTTGAGGTCGGTATGCTGGTCCCGTTACATTCCAGCCAGATTAGCAACTCGATATGGATAATTCGCACCTTCCGTGTCGTCATTTCCAGCGGCTGGTCCGATACAGCCACATACTTGGAGCATAGTTCAATCATCACCAACCGAGGTTATCAAGCTGCCAAGGCCGAAATTTCGACAGTGAGATATCTGCGTCGCGATAGACCGTCGGGAAGAGACCGTGGAGAGATAAGCTCATTCGGAGATTCCTTGTGGCTTGTGGCACTTAGCCTCCACGGAGTTATTTTAAATGTGCAAGTTCCTCATCGGGTCTCGTACACGATGGACGAAAGCGAAGTAGCTGAACTAACGGTTTAGCGTAGTATCTCCGCCGGCGGTGACATGATAAAGTCTTCTGAGAGGCCTCTTGGCTGTCTGGACGTGTAGTCTTGCTTGCGCTTCCCATTATGAGTAGCTCCTACCAAGTCGCCTCTGATGATCGACATGGCAGAGGAATGACGCAGGAGTCTTATTCAGCTAGAGCAGGCCGGCACCGCGAAACGATACCAGACATGGAAAGAGTAGAGGTCCAGAAGGTGGCGCGGATGCGTACCATACCAGCTGCACCAGGGGATATAAGGGCCACGATGCTGGCGATATTCTGGACAAGCAGAATAGACGCTTGGTCAAGCAGGCATCCCTCAACGATTCTCCTCAGATAAAGCATCGAAGTCTCATCAAGAACAATGCCGTCCGAGGGTTCTTCGAAGAAGTCTGGAAGTAAGTCACCTGACGTCCTAGCAAATAAGAACTGAAGCTAAAGAGAGACTTAAGAGAAGGATGAGACCAAGAAAGGGTCGAAGTCGGAACAGTCGGGGTCATCTAAGGTACGCCATGCTTTAGTAGCTGAGCGGCTGAGCGCTAACCGTCGGAAGAAGTCGTCGAGCAACTCGAAGAAGGGCAAGAAGTCGGACAATTCCCATGGTGGTGAAGTCCCGGCGGGCCCCTCGCCCCCCGACTTCTTTTCGTTCACCGACCCCGGCGCTTGACGCCGTCGAAGGCAGCTTGCCATGCGCCGAAGCTCGGCCAGATATCGTATGGGGAGGGGCCCAACTTTCGTGATCAGGATAGGGGTTCGGTATAAGGCAGGAAATCCGGGTGTACCAGGAGTTTAGGATTTCTTTTCTCGAGATGGTCTATTTTTATTGAAGGTTTATGCGCTTCCAGAATGGTTGGTTGATGAAGAAGAGATCTAGTCACTCCTTTTATATCTCATATGTGTAGCAGACTCAAATGAACTAGGTGTGTTCCTCAAGTTTTGCAAAATAACTCGGCGTCTTGGAGGATTGATGTCAACACTGGGGTGTAGAGGCGATGATGAACTCCCGGTACGAAGGAAGATATGTCGGGAGAAAGACTGCTGATGCAGCATGATCCGAATTGCGATATGTCCAGGTAATGTTGCCAGCTTTCCAATTGCTATTATTAAGGGCGCAATAACATGTGAATAGTTAGGGTGGTGTCGAAAAGCATCACTTTTGTCTTGGGACACGATGGGGGTTGATGACTTGAACAGGATGCATATCACATGCTTGGGATGTCGACACTGCTCTATCGAATGATAGACAGGCATCTGAGACCCTCGCTACCGAGTATTTAAGCTTAACAAAGGCACATTAGTTGCAGTACCTAGCAGCATTTCCGGGTATTTGAGCTGACGGGGACTGGTATTTTTTGATATATCCGAGGTCACCTTGGCATAGAAATATACGAGACAAAAGAGTGGATAAGCTTGTGCCAAAGGTTTCCAGAAAATAACATAACTAGCAAATAACATGACCTTCAAAAATCAAATGCTCAAAATATCGTTAACCTTGTTATCCGTTAAATGGCCCCGTTAAGTAAATACCTCCGTTGCATGTATAGATCGTCTTATGTCATAGACACATAGGTTCATGACGTACCGCCCCTCCCATCCCAATACGCTTCCATACAAGAAGTTACAAGACCCAAAAGGAACCCCCCCTCCTCCTGCGCACCTAACAAAGCCACCTCCTGGGCACATACTTTGGGCACGCACTTCGTCCACATGCGATTGGTTAGGCGGTTAAGCGTTCGTTGCTTCGCTAATCACTGACTTGGAACCAGGCTGAAGCATTTAAACCTTTTCCTTCGTGGTCCTTCGGCCCAAGCTCCGAACCTATTGCCTACCTACTTAGTACCCTTCCTTTCTTTATATAAATTCCTATTCTAACTCTACAACCCTACTCTTATGGACCGAGTGTTCGTGGGCAGAAAATTCAGATGAAATAAGACAACCTATAGAAGGGCCATAGCAGCTTAACCATCCGTCGATAAATCTATAAATCTCACCGCAAAATCTTCATCATGTTCGACATCTTACCCAATCTTCTTTCGTAAGCCTGCTTTCCCGTATCCCACACGCGGGATATTACCGTTGACCCTGTTTCACGTTGCAGCTCTATAGCCTCGTTTCTCTTCCCGCTCTTCGCCTCGTACAAGGCCCTCAAAACCTCGGACCCGGCCCAACTTACGCCATGGCTGATGTACTGGTCCGTCCTGTCCTGCGTGTTCCTCGTTGAGTCCTGGGCCTGGTTCATCCTGTTCTGGGTTCCCTTCTACTCGTACATGCGACTCTTCTTCCTGCTCTACCTCGTCCTGCCGCAGACGCAGGGCGCTCGCTACCTCTACGAGACGTACCTCTACCCGTACATCGAAGAAAACGAGACGGCGATCGAGGAGTTCATCGCGAGCGCCCACGACCGACTCAAGACCGCGGGCCTGGCATACTTGAAACAAGCTATTGAGCTAATCAAGGTCAAGGTACTGGGCATGCCGCCCGGTGAGGCCGAGAGGGAGGAGCCAAAGGCCGCGGCGGCACCACAGACCTTCACGCAAACGCTGCTTGCTAGGTTTAGCGTGCCCGCCGCGCGGTGGGCTGCCGACAACGCGGGGACCGCCGGCCAGGACTTCTTCAATATGTTAGCAGGTGCCGTGGGAGCCGCGTCCGGCGGCGCTAGTACCGCCTCGGGCACGGCGGCTCGGAACGACATGCCGGGAGGTGGGTTCCTCGTACCCGAGAACCTCGGCGGTGCGCAGGAGAAGATGACATTCATCGCCGCGCAAAAGGAGCGTCTGGCCTTCATGTTGGGCGCGCTGGAGAGGGAGGCGCAGCAGCTCGAGAGGACCGAGGAGGAGCAGCGCAGGGCCGCCGAGCAGGCGCGAGAGGGCCCATCGCGGCCGCCAAGCGGACATAGCGTGTGGAGCGCCCTGAGTAAGAGCCGGAGCGAGGTCGACTTCGAGAAGATCGATGCCGAGTCCGGGGCTGAAGAGGACGAGGGGGCGGCCTTACGGAGGAGAGGACAGCCGTCCGAGGGTGCTCAGGGTGACGCTGACGGCCCGAAACCCTGGAACTTCCTGGGATGGGGCGTGGCCGGCGGCGTGCCCCCGGAGAGCGGCAGGAGTTCTGGATTCGAGAAATGACGGGTCTAGAGCTGTGTTAGGATATATATGCCGGGACGGTTGACCGGAGTTCGTGTTCGTGCCTACTGGTGTGCGTAAAAAATCCCCTAGAACCGTTATGGGGCACCCAGGGACGGTAATGACGTTGACTTCGGTGAATGGACAGGTCTATCCCACGGCATGATCACTATTCTTAGACTCGTAGCCTGGGAGCTGGGAGGCACACCTCCGTGCGGCTTGTATCATTATGGATTCTATGTCCTGGCTCGTCTATCCATCCCGCTATGCTTTTGCTGTATGTGACAGGAACAGATCCGTATGTGCATAGATGATGCACCGCTCATAGCCTAGGTCGTTTGCATCGGACTTTGTAGCATTCCGTCACCCTCCATTTTTTATAGCCAGTCGGGTATATTCCACGTCCTTCCCCTACGGCGTAAGATATCGTACACTCGACTCACCCAGCCACCCGCATGCTATGTTTCCCGACCCCTCTCTTCATCATGACTTCTTGAACGGGTAGCGCACCTCGTCGTCCTTCCTCAGCCAAATCTGCTTCTTCCTCTTGGTGGGGACGTGCTCGACCCACTGCTGGACGGCGTGCGTCTTCATGAACTTGCGGATGAACCGCGGGTCCCACAGCTCCGACGCGATGCCCAGGTCCTTGCAGCACCGCATCAGGGCGTTGGACTTGCACCCCTCGGCCGCCGTCGACACGCCCTCCTCGCTGAAGTACTGCTGCTCGCCGCGCGCCTGGGCCACGAACCTAACCCGGGGGGAAACCACCGCATGTCAGCCACGGCCCTACGTCTGGCAAGACTCCGGCGAGACGAACGGAAAGAGTGGCGGGGAAGAAAGGAAAAGAGACAAGGTAAGGAACGGGGGGGCCAAGAAAAAAACTCACCGCCCATGCACGACCAACGCGTACTCCCTCGTGACGAGCTTCTCGTGGACCATGAGCTCGCCGCGCGGCGCCAGGCCCCAGCCACCCGGACCGAAGGCAGCGTTGAGGATCCGCCGGTACTTGATCTCGGGCAGGTAGATGATGCCGTCGGGCTTGACCTCGACGTCGTCGGGGTCCAGCGGCGCCTGCAGGATGGCCGACACCTCGGGCGGGAACGCCGACGTGCCGAGCCCGTGGTACGACTGCGTCCAGTCGATCGGCTTCGGCGAGCCGCCGTCCGCGGCGCCCGGCTCGTTACCCGGTGTCGGGGTGGGGGAGGGTGCGTCTGGCAGCGGCGTCCCCGATACGGCGGGGATGGGCGTCCGCGCCGGCTCCGCGGCCGTCGTCGGGGTTGCTGCTGCTTTGGACGATGCGGATCTTGTCGAGGTCGTCGCTGTCGGCTTGGTGGCCGCTGGTGTCGATGCCCGTGCCGGGACGTAGTAGGATCGCGGTCTGGCCGTCACGAATCCCCGGGCGTAGGCCTTAGAAGGAGGCGCGATCCTTAGACACCTGCTTGCCGCTCGGAGCGGTGGTATAGTGCGTGATGCCATTTGCCCGTTGTGTTGTATCTCGTTATTGACCTTTGTTTGCAGAGGTTGTGTCACGGGCGGTTGGAGGGTCTCGAAATTTTGGAATGATATCGTTGACTTGTACAGGAAGTAAAGTTCTACGGGTACCTAGTAGCTATCTATCCAGCAAAAAAGTGGATGGATTAGCAGCCATTAGCCGGTCGAGGTAGCGCCGTTTCATACACCATACGACGCTGTGAATCGCTGAGGGCTAGCGGGGGGAGGTACCTAACAGCCAAAAAAGAGATTTGCTATTTGCTCACTGTCCTTCGTAGTAGTTGGTAGTCCGCTATAAGACAATCCCTAGCATTTTGCCCACTACGGCTATAATACATGCATCTTTACTAATGCACAATCTTTTGACGGGAAAATTAATCTCTTGGAAATGTATTTGTTATAATTACTTTCCAAAATAACAAGTGGCTGTTAATTTTATGTTGGTAATAATTATTTGCCCAAGTCCGTAATATGTAATCGATTAAGGGTGGCGGAGTGACTTAGCATTGCAGCCTATGATGTATTAGGTGGTACACTGCGCAGATAGCAAATCTCAAAAAAACCGACAGCGAATTAGCACTTCAACACTTCATACATACCAATGTGAACTCAATGCAGTAAATCTTACCGGCGTTGAAGAGTCGGGTATCGGGTGGACTTGCTAACTGATGATATACCACATCCCCAACAAGCCAGAAAATGAGTGAATATTGCTTCTTTTAGTAGTCCTGAGCGGCGTAGCTATATAGATCTAGGCATCCCGTGTCTCTTACTTTTTATACAATATGTTGTTACAATCGATTCAAACCCCCTCGCTTCATCCAGTCATGCATCCTTCGTTGATGTTCTCTCGTCGTTGTGGTGTCTCTTCCAACACGCCCTGAAGATTTCCATCTGTCACTGAGCGTCAGCATAACTCACCCTTGGATGCATTGAGGAGGCCTTCTGCGAAATCAACTCACTTCCTTCTTGCATTTCCGCCAGTCCTTCTTCTCGAAGTAGCAGTCGGTCAACTTGGCATTTTCATCTGCGAGCTCCTGTTAGTTTTTCAGCCTCAGCTGAAGCGGGAACCGGTGGACGGCTTGGCGCTCTCTCTTTCGTACCTGCGCATCCGGTGCTGAAGATCCGCTTGTCCCTGTGTGACTCAGCGAGGCTGCTAAGAAGACGGCTCGCTTTAGACGGAGAGGGCAGTACCCGTTGAGACCTACCAATCGTCCGGTTCATCGTCGTCCTGGGCACCAGCGACTTGTTGAGCTGTGCTCTCCTGTCTCGTCATTTTCAGATTTGTTGGTGTGGTAAAGCCTCGTCAGAAATTGGGGGGGTTCAGTGAGGCCGTTGAGGTTGCAAGTCAGCAGTTGAGCTTGCGGTGCGCGTTTTAGCGGGTAAAGCCGCTGGAAGGCGGTATAAATTCGGGTGCAATTTGGTGGCATCATTGACCCGAAACGGGCATCACTGGAATCGCTTTACAGCAAGCAGGACCGCCGTCAAGCCGAGGTCGAGACGCCAATTCGCTTTGAGACAATGGCTTCGCGAAAGCTGAATGTGCTGGTATATACGGGCACGGGCTCGACGGTAGAATCTGTTAAGCACGCAATTTACACCCTCCGCCGCCTCCTATCTCCGAACTATGCAGTCATCCCCATCACAGAGACGGTGCTTCTGAAGGAGCCATGGGCGTCTTCTTGCGCGCTGCTTGTCTTCCCTGGCGGGGCAGATCTTGGTTATTGTCGCGTCCTGAACGGCGAGGGTAATTCCCTCATCGCCCAGTATGTGCGGCGGGGTGGCTCGTATCTGGGATTCTGCGCCGGAGGCTACTACGGGAGCCAACGGTGCGAATTCGAGGTTGGCAACAAGGCTATGGAAGTCATCGGGCCTAGGGAACTTGCCTTCTTCCCGGGCACGTGCAGAGGAGGTGCATTCAAGGGGTTCCAATACCACAGCGAGAAGGGTGCCAGGGCCATCCGGCTGAGCCTAGCAAAGGATGCATTCAAAGGGGCAGGTGTGCTTCCCGACGAGTTCACTTCCTACTACAATGGGGGAGGCGTCTTCGTCAAAACCAGTGATGAGAGTACCGGTGTTGAGTCGATCGCGAGCTATGTCGATGAGCTCGACGTCGACGGTGGGAGCCTGAAGTCCGCTGTCGTGTATTGCAGGGTCGGTCAGGGCGCGGCTATGTTGACCGGGCCGCATCCCGAATTTGCGGCGGCGAATCTCAGCTCTCAGTATAACGTCCCCGGGTACGACGAGCTGATAGCTAAATTGAAGGCCGACGACGAGGCTCGGACAGACTTTCTGAAGGCGTGTTTGAGGAAACTGGGGCTCGAGGTGAACCAAGAGACCTCGTCCGTGCCATCTTTGTCTAGGCTCCATTTATCTTCTGTCGTTAGCAGCGATGTCGACGATCTGCTTTGCTCCTGGGACGAGATCATCACCAGAGAAGAGGATGAGGAGTTTATCAAGGCCGAGCAGGACACCTTCCATCTAGAAAAACCAAGTACAAGGTGGTCCTTTCGTGGCTTGAAAAAGTCACTGCCTCCTGGGGATGTCGATGGTCACACCTCCGAAAGTCATGATTCTTCGGAAACAACGAGTGAAGGCTTGATCGATTACAGCACCATACTTAAGCGGATAGTCGTACACGACGGAAAGTGGCCAGATGCCAAGGAAACTCCCTACTTCAACCATCACGCCTTCTATGGTAGCCTTCAAGAGTACCGGAGAAAGGACACGAAGGCAGAAGAATGGGGTGATTACCTTATGTATGGCGAAGTCGTTACGAGTACCAATACCCTCCTCGAGAAGAACTACAAGCTCCTGTCCAAGCTTCCTTCGGGTTTTACGCTCGCCGCGACAACGCAGGTAGCGGGGCGTGGGCGCGGTAGCAATGTCTGGGTCTCTCCGGCCGGAAGTCTGGTCATGTCGACGGTGATCAACCACCCGGGTCACCTGGCGACGAGCAGGCCCATCGTTTTCATCCAGTACCTAGCCGCCATCGCGATCGTGGAGGCGGTGAAGTCCTACGACCGGGGATACGAGGACCTGCCCGTCAGGCTGAAGTGGCCGAACGACATATACGCGCGCGACCCGACGAAGCCCGCAGGAGACCCCCCCTCGTACGTCAAGATCGGGGGCATCCTCGCCAACTGCGCCTACTCATCCGGGTCGTACCAGATCGTGCTGGGCATCGGCCTCAACACCAACAACATTCGACCCACGACCTCGCTCGACGCCCTGCTGCCGTCCCACCTCCCACCCTTCCGCATCGAGCGGCTCCTCGCGCGCCTCCTGACGCGTCTCGAGGCCCTCTACAAGACCTTCGTGCGCCGCGGCTTCACCCGAGAGCTCGAGGCCGCCTACTACGCGCACTGGCTGCACGGGCGCCAGGTCGTCACCCTCGAGGAGCAGGGCGGCGCCAGGGCCCGCATCGTTGGCATCACGGGCGACTGGGGCCTGCTGAAGGCGGAGGAGCTAGGCGACGAGGACAGGCCCACGGGCAGGATGTGGGCGCTGCAGAGCGACGAGAATAGCTTTGATTTCTTCAGGGGCCTGATAAAGAGGAAGCTATAAACGGGGTTGTGGGGGCAGGTTCTGCGGCTTACTGCTAGAGCTGTGTATCTTTAGACGACAAGGAGAAATGGTCCATATGTGGAATGACTGTTAAATAGACTTGTATATTGGTCTGTTCCTCGCCCTCTTGCATGGCCCCATGCTTTGCGTACTTTTGACGTCCTGTCACCGCTGCTCCGCGGTCCCTCTATCGACCCCGGATGCCGGCGAACGGTTGCGATCCGTTAAAACAAGCATCATCCCCGAATTCGTCCAACCGCTTGCACATTGGTAACTAGGTATATATAAATTAAACCACACCCTTATCCTCTCTTTCGGGTCCTATCAATCTCGACTTAATCTAACTCCCTATTCCTCCTATCCCATGTCTTCCGCTCCTCCAGGGACTCCTTCTTCCGCCTCCGGCGCCCCTCGTGCGCGCGACACCGCTGCAAGCCCTCACGAAACGCCTGGCTCGCGGCCTCCTTCCCCTTGACCGCGTGGCCCTCGCTGCGCGGCAGCTCCTCCGAGCGCGCGCCGTCTTTCGCATATCCATACTCGCGCGGTTCGAGTACCGCCTCGCGCGTGTCATGCCTATCTGCGCGAACCCACTCGCCATGCATGTCCATGCCCACGAAGTCGTCGCGCGTGTCGTACGTACTCCTCGAACTGGCCGCCACAGGGTCCGCCGCGCTCTTTGGAGCGAGAGGGGAGACGGTGCGTCCGGAACCGCCACAGCGGCAGCAGCGCCGACTCGTAGGTACGGCTCCAACGTCAGGGCCCCCTGCTCGCCCAGCCCGATGCGGTACCGCGTGCGGGACGAGCCGGGTCGTTACCGGTCCCGAGCGGATTTTCTGTCTAGGCTGTCATTTCCTGTGGGTGCCGTGATTGATGAATGGCGGCTTTGAGGAATGCAGGCCGAGGTCATTTATATGCATCGGCCGTAGGTTGCAGAACGCCTAACCACGTGTGCACAGTAGCCAGTCCGCGACTTAGGCATACACTAGGAACAAAGACACCACGATGTCATCGATGGCGTTTTCTTCCCCGAGACACCGGATGGGTCGCCCCTTTCGGTATTCCCAGTTATCGTTTCTGACAAGCAATAACGCCCGCTTGCCTGGTCCCAATAACTCGGATTTATCTTGGTCTTATGCGCCTTGGACCTAGGCGTCTTGGGTGGCTCATTTCCACGTGTGTAGCTAAGGAGGTGTTATTTTCCGGTCTAACTCGGAATCGCCAGTTCGGGAGGCTTGGGAGACTCATAGTTCGTTCAGCTCGGCTCTCGAATTAACCCATATCAAGTACCCATTACCTATGGATTTGAAAGCTCGCAACCAGCCGACCTATCTCAACTCGCATCGGCATCGAATAGCAACGTCTGGAAGAGCGCGGCTATCCTTTCATCCGACTCATACTCATCGCCATACCAATTTTCGTCTCTCTCTTGTATGTGCTCCATTATCGTGTTAGCTAGTCCGCTGATCTGCGGCACATTCGAAGGTTGGACTGCCCGGCAGAGGCATATCATGGTTTTCAGGGATTCGTCGAGGTCCGGGCATGGATCGTTCCCGTCAGAATCCGGAAGCAGCTCGGCCGCGCAGGTACTTATCCCTGGATGCCCAGGCTCGGTGACGAGGTCCGCGGTGGTCGTATCGAGTTCGTAGTTTAGCACCGCTAGTGCGTTTATTATCTGCGCGGACGTTAGAGAGCACGGCATCCAAGCCGGCCAGGGAAATGAGCAGTTGCTTACGTATCCGATGTTCTGGAGGTTGTCTATAATTGCGTTGCTCTGCATATCGCTGGGGAATATTTGAGCACACGTAGTCCCTAGATCGGGCTCTTAAGGCCCTAAAGCTTAAAAGAGCTGGAGGCCGCTTGCAAAACTTACTCATACCCATCGTCACCCCCTAGGTCTTGTCCCCCACTGCCAAAGTCGATCAACTTCAACATCGGTGTTATATAGTGTTCTGTGTCTTTGGGGTTGGCAACGCAGGGCCCGATCATGACTGGGGTCCGTTAAACTCCGTAACTCTTTGAACATCCTGCCTCACTCCCTTTCTGCATCTTCCCTCCCTAGTGGGCTTACCATTCTGGGTATGTATATCATTATGCACCAGAGGCGTAGGATCCCGTTGGGAGTCGACTCCCTCTATCACGGGTTCGCCGTCCTCTTCGCTGGACTGCTGGGGCGGCCATGCCATAGCAATACACATGCGTATCACAGTCGGAATTTTAGCAGCTCACGCTCAATTAGTGGCTTAGGCGATCCGACTCACAACACATGAAGAACCTCCACAAAACCCTGTTAGGAAGTCGTTCCAACCCCGCGCTCAGCGCCTTGTCGATGAACTCTTCGACTGTCCCGTGCTCGATCCATTCTAGGAAGATCCAGTCTTCCGCCTTGTGCCAGTGGACACCAGGAACCCGCCGTCGGAGGGGATCGTCGGGTACATCGATGAGTCGGACGATGTGCGTAGCGTAGCGTAGTATCTATTCATCCGTTAGCCGCACTCCTCCCCTCCCCCGGCATCGAACAGCGGCCTGTAAGCGTAACTAGCCTTCAGCCATTTCTTCTCGTTCCGTAGCGGCTTGTTCCACAAGCTCCCTGCATCTGCATCGTCAGGCATCTCGTCGTCGACGTCCATGGGATCCCCTTCTCCGTCCGGCGAGGGCGGCGGAGTTCTGGACCCGTTGTTGTGACTGGTCACGCTCCGATCCATTTTCAGCGCTATCCGCTTGGGCGCGTCGCTCGCGGCAGGCTGGTATTTGACGCTCCATGTCAGCGCGTTGGTCCCCGCGCCAGCCTGCCTCTCGAGCTCGAAGCGCTTGCGCTTGTCCCTGTCGAAGTACTTCTGGAGTAAGTCGGTCGTACGCTCGAGGTCTTTTGCTTGCATGGCTGCCTGAGCGACTCTGCATTGCTATCCCCGGCGGCCTGTATTCCGATCGTAGGATTGAGAAAGTTAGGTGCGTGTGTGGCTACATTAGAGATTGTCTACAAACCCGGACGGGTTTAAGGAGGGAACACTTTGTGGGGCGAAGAATCCCCTTGGCTGGTCGAACTCGATATACAAAGGAACTCGCTTTTACATAGGCTCTGCCTAGGCGTCATTGTTTGATTTTGGAGCCTCTTCCCTTTCCGGTACCGGGAACTGACCTAGGAGGTTGCCCCTTACATTAATAATCAAACCAGCCTGAAAGAAGACATCGGACACAATTGTACGAGATCCTAAACTGGTAAGTCTACATCTCAAATAGTCACGTTTCGGCGAGATTCATTTTGTGGGGAGATTAACATACAGAACTATAATACGGGTAACGATCAAGTTCATATATTAACAACGAGGCCCTTGAGTACCACTTTATATATCGATGTTTACAGCTGTTCTCTCATTTCTTACCTCTTTAATAATAATATGTGAGCAGGCGAAAAGGGGTTCTAGGACGATTTCGGTGGTACCTAGCTGCAGTCAGTCGAGGCCACGCTCTTCCATCCCAGGTCATATTGAGACTGACTGAGGGGAAGGAACTTGGACTTGTATACCAAGTTGGGCCGCGTACGCTACAATGCCCCTCAAGCCTCTTCCGTCCGGATGGGGCTTGTGCAAGAAATCCAAAGCAGCTTCAAGAGGAGTGAAGATGACAGCTGTGAGCCGCTGTGCTTCTTGAAGAAACCTGTGGATATTACTAATCGTATGCCGCTGAAACCGGTCTCTCCCTTCCCAGACTACTTTATGGGCTATCTGATGTACGCACCGTTGGAGGGCATGGAACAGCAACGCAAGTGGATTCGAATAGGTGAATATTTCCGCATGTTATACTTAGGCTTATGTCCAAAGAAACAGACAACTCAACTTCCCTCTCTGTCACGGAACTCCTGACCTCATATGCATCCACCCAGACGGCAATAGATCGCTTGGTGCTCACGGAAGAGTGCGAGAGATACATGTGGACGAGGTTCCAACTCAGATAGCCAGCGAGATACATTAGTTGGCAACGCTCACACTGCACGAACCAATCTTTGCTTGGGATCAGAGGTAGCAGCGGGCGTTGGCTGGACTCCCAGGGAGCCGGCCGTACAAGCCCTCCTAACTGCTCGTCTGTCTCCGGATTGAATACAGCGTCGGGTCCAGTTAATGGTTGAACCGGCATGTCCCTAGGCTCGTGGACCTCAGGGTCCGGGAAAACGAGGCGCCCTTCATCATGTTGGGCAATGGGATGGCTGAAGGTGATATAATGCAGACAGTCATAGCACGGGTTAGCACCGTGCTTATTGCATACTATGTTGGCTGAATTCGGCTTCTTTGTCTTACAGTAAGCCAGCGAAGGAGGCTACCGGCCTTCGCTAAGCTGGACTTGCACTTGGTGCTTGATGCACCGGGGTCTCGGCTAACCGGCCGATTTGTTGGGAGGTGTCGGTAGCATATGGCCGAAAGGGCCATGGGCTACATCATCCCTTGGTCATGCTAGAACAGATCTGAAGTGATGGCCACTGCTAGACACGTCAGACGGACACTGCCTTCTAATGTCAACGGCACGATCACCAGCAAAATCTGCAATGTAGCAGTTTTTGGAGCTGGTGGTGGATATTTTGATGATCTGTGCGATACTTTTGGCTGGGTGGGCTACTCAATTCCCGCTGCCATATATAGGATTATAGGTCCATATATATACAATGAGAACACGCGGATGTTGGATAACGTAAAAGGATATCCAGGTATTTCTAGTTGTCGATTATGTTTGTGTCATCAGGAGCACATGTAAGTGGTTCTTGCACTTAATAGGTCAACGCTTATCCGTTTCGACCGATGTTCTGCGCTTTCCTCATAGGGGATCAGTGGAAAACGATTATCATGCCCCAAGATACACAGGTTTGGTCGTTTACAATGTGGGATCACTTTTATTCTATAAGTTTCTTTCACCTCCTAGGATAAACAAGTGATGAAAGTTATAAATTGGTGACGAAGAAGGACAGCTTGCAGAGACGGACAGGTTACAGAGCTCCAAAGCACAGAGAAGGATTAACTAACAGCTGATTTAGATCTAACCCGGCCATGCCACGAACTTTGCAGGTTTTGGCAAATTGATTTCCTTAAAGCTAAAAGCAATTGAGGCTGCGGTGCGTAACCCCCTGGACACAAATGAAAGAGACTGCAGTGCTAAAGAGTACATGATATCAGTCCGGCCCCGATATGCATTTCCTCTTCGTTTGTTGGATGCCACAGGGTCTTCTCACTTAGGCCCAAGGGTTATAGACTCTCCATACGACATCCCCAATTGGGTTTCGCTCGATTTGATCATCGACGCAGTTGAACTGGCCGATGGCACCAACCCGCCCGTTTTCGCCAAATTTCGCGATAGAATCCGTCATGACATCGATGATGTCGGTGTATCCGAGGTGGGTATAGAAGTGATCGTAGGCGGTAGGGCGGAAGCCGAAGCTGCAGGTGCCGACGCTGCGGACGATAGCGAACTCGTCGATATTTTCGGCAATGGGATTCCACCCGGAGGCATGAATGACGGAGTTCTTTTCAACTGCCAGCTCATCGATGAGCTTCTTACAGTCAGAGATCAATGGGGCCTTGCCGTTCGTCTCCTTCGTGAACGTCGTCGGGCCACATAGGTCCATATCCCATCGGTACTTGCCCAAGGTCGTATAGTGGACTGGAGTTCTCTGGGCAAGGGCGCCACTGGCCAGTAGGAGAGTCCCGATGAAAGCTTGGGGATGCATTTCGTAGCTGAGTAACTGGCGTTGAGAATATTTATTACGGTATATTCTGGGAGTGCGGAGTATCCTGTGAGGTCTGCTTGGTTTGAATGAGGGTTGTTAAGGTGGAAAAGTATCTTGAGAGTCTTATCGCCACGGCCCTTTATACTCCACTACTCTAGCAATGACTAATAGATGAAAGAGCTTTTCGAATTCGGGGAGTCATGGATCCTGGCGGGTTTGTGGAGGGCTGTACAAAGGACCACACGAAACACTATGGGAGGGTAGTCCTTGTGACGCATTTCTTCTTCGGGCGAATAACAGAGCTATTTGTTCCTAGTAGAGGTGAATCAAAAAGACGTGGAGGCACAACGTCCTTTCGCTTGTTAAAATGCCTAGATTCCTCCAGATTCATAGAGGCTTTCTTCTAGCTATCATTGCCTGTAACAAAGGATAGTCATTGAAAATGATGCGTTACGCATAACCTAGAGTGTGTACGCCCTACGGATGTGCAACTAGGTCTAATGAGCGTGCCGCAAGTGATGTTCCTCATGCCTCCTTCTCACAGACTTCTTTGGAACCCAGTCAGTCCCATTCGCTCTCGATTTCTCGGTGACAGTCGCAAGGTCAACGCTGAGAGCATTTTCAATGAAGCGCGGAAGCTCGGTGTTATCCCAGTTGCCGGCCATCGCCGCCCTCAATTCTGTCCCCTTTGACCCAGCACCGTAGCCGATGAGCGTGACATCGGCTGCACTGTGGCCGCCTGTCGACCAGTGTACACCCGCTGCATCGCTGATGAGCCCAGAGAGTTGAGAAATCAGCTCGGAGTCCTCCAGACTGAGGAGCATGTCAACCACATCATCAGATAGGCCAGCTAGCCCGGAAATGGGTAGAATCTCATCGACGAGGTACCCCCTACGATCTGTACCGTTGTACGCAGACCACAGGCGGTTGACCTCCTCTAAGCTGGCGCTGACGTCTTTGAGCGGGAGAGGGTTGAAACCGTTTAACGTCAAACCACCGCACTCGTGGTCGGCTGCGCTCATCATCAACGTGTCGGGGTGGTCATCGATCCACTCCTTCACGTAGTCCACCACGTCGTTGTACATGATGATGTCATGGAGATGAGCCGCGGGGTCGTTGGCGTGGCCCGCATGGTCGATTCTGCTTGCCTCGATCATTAAGAAGTAGCCCTTTTCGCTGTCTGCGGTCGCGCGGCCCAGCGTGTTGAGAGCCGTCTCCACCATCTCCAGGAGGGAGGGTTCTGTCTTGTGCCTAACGCGGTCGATCTCGTACATCATCTGGTCGTCGTTGAAGAGTCCGATGTACGGCAGGACGGCAGCCTCGCCCTTGCCCTTCTCGAGCTCATCGAACTGTTCCCTGTTATGCATGACGCGGTAGCCCTGCTCCTCGGCCCAGCGGAAGAGGTCGACGTCATCACTTCTGCAGGAGCCCGAGTCTGACTGGGGCTTGTAGTAGCACCTCCCACCGCCGAAGAGCAGGTCAACGACGGAGCCTAGCGGGTGGGAGTAGCCGATCTGCTGCGCGGCGATGTCCTCGTACGAGTTCCGGTCAAGGACATGCGCCGAGTAGCACGCTGGCGTCGCGTGATTAATCACCGAAGTTACTACTAACCCCGTCTTGTACTCGGCTAGATGGGCCGCTTCAAGGATGGTACCAACCGGAGAGCCACTGGCGTCTACGCCGACGGCGTCATTGTATGTCTTGACGCCGCAGGCGAACGCAGTAGCCGATGCGGCTGAATCGGTGATGAGGTCGTCGCTGGACAGGGTCTGAACATTGCCCAGGACCTAGGTCACAAGCAGAGTAAGTGACTGGTCAGTGGCAACAGCTCGATTCCAGGAGACTCACCAGCTTGTCGGCTGCCAACTGAAAGCTGACAGGAGCTCCGGGGTTCTCGCCGTTTTGCAACAGTGAGACATAGTCCCTTGCCATCGTCTGCGATGCAGGACCGAAGCCATCTGACAACGTGTTAGCGTCTCATGGTGACCGTTGTAGTCTGGTAGTTCGTTTCTTTGTGGTTAAAGACGCTCATGAGGGCCCAAAGAGTAGGGGTATATGCGACTCCGAGACTGGCCGACGTGCGGTTCGGAAGAAGGTTATCGTCTTACGTACCAGGAACGATGTATATGAAGTTTCTCGCCCTTGTGACGTTCCATGTCCTAGCTGCGTGGCTCTGGGCTACGAAGCCGCAAGCCGCGGCAAATACTACACGGTATTGCATTGCCCCTGTGTTCGAGGAGCCTGCTCTTTTCGACAATTTCGAGGCTCGGTGAGAGTACTACATCACGGGCATCAGTTCCTGGGTTTGGCTCTGCTCATAAAATAGATGACTAGAACGGCTGCGACTGCCGTGAACAGGGCCGTTCGGCGTTCCCCTCATGACGTAGGATATAATCCCGGTTCCTGCATATGCCTTCGCCGTAACGTAGGTGCGTCGAACAGCCTCGAGCTCTGGCCTTTGAGTAAGATCGCCGGCGGCTTATGCCCTCATTAGAAGGCTACTCCGGGTTCTGGATCATCAGGTGGCTTTTGACCGAATCCCAAATAGTCCATTGGAGGAAGCACATTGATGAACCTGAGCCTCAAGGACTCTCCCGTTGTGAATAGTTGCTGGTCGCGTGGGCAGCTTCCTAATCGGGTACAGAATGCGGTTGTGCTTGGCCGGGTGCCAAGATCTGGCTCCGCATTTTGCGGGCAGTGGCTAGAGCTGTGCTGTGCTATGCGAACGGGACAATGATAGGCAACGCACGTTATTTTCACTTCCATTCTCATATGTTTGGGTGAAATATGGCTCATGACCCTAAGCCCATATGCCCATTGACAATAGAGTCAGTGGTAAACCAACTTCAGCACACCGCGTTGAATTTCGAGGCGGTTTTTTGTAGCCATAGTAACGAGTATTCGCTACCACTATAAATCAGCAGGGTTCTTTTATCTCAAATCTTATCCCCGAGCAGCTATGTAATCCTTGGCTCTGCAGGATCAGATAAGGGAGCCGCCCTTTTCATCCTTCAATCACAGTCGTGCATTGAATTTCTGACTGGATGAAGAGCGGCATAACTTTCCTTATTCTATCTGTGTTGCGAGGGACCACGCGCGGTTATCAACCGACAGGGTGAACTTAGTGGATCTCGTTAGGTTATGAAGAATAGGATGTTTCTGCTACGACTACATCTATGACGCCCGGTTAGGAATGGCTGCCCTTCAGGTCTGCAACGGGCGGCAACATCTTGGCTTCCTCTAATTCCTTGAAAGTCCGCTGGAACTCATCCCAGGTGTCGGCATATCCGTGCCAACCCATCTTTCTCGCCTTCGACATGCTCGCAACGTTGCTGTAGTTCCTGCCGAGCAGGAACGACAGGAAGTCCCATGTCGCACTATCCCATGCCGCTTGGTCGAGACCATACCTGTCACGCAGACGCTCCCAGGCCCTCACCACGTCTGGCCTTTTAGCCCACTTCTGTGGGTCTATCTGGCAGTTGACCTCGCTCTGCTTGAACTCTCCCTTTAGGCCCAACTTGGCGTCGACTTCTGAGACGGGAGGCCGTGGGTGCAACTTCATACTGTTACTCTCGAACCCAGGATAGGCTCCCTTCCCAGAACCATCATCTGAAGGAAACATATGCTCCGGGATGGTGCAGCCAAACCGCGCAGCAAATCGCGGCCAGAGATCCTGCCAGCTCTGTGTATCACCGTTGATCACGATGAAACGCTGGTTAGCGGCGTTCGGGGAGTTGCTGGCCCAAAGGCAGAACTCCGCATGAATCTTCGCAGACGTCCAGCCGTTGAAGGCCAGGTAGCTGACTTTGTTTCCCGGGAAAATGAGTTTCGAGCCCTCAAGCTCCTTGCTCACTGCCGCGTAGAGACCAATGGATGTGGCGAGGTTCATGAAATTCGCTTTCGCGAAGCCAATCACTTCCTGCGGGTACGTCACCGTCCAGGTCCACTTGTTGCCGGCATCCTCGGCGGCTTTCTCGAGAATGCGCTGTTGCGTATAGTAGAAGTTGGGCGGACGGTCCTCTTGCTCGAGCCAGAACAGCGAGGGGTCGTCGTCCTCGCGCATCGGGTTCTTCGGTTGCCCAAGATGAACGCCGTACTGCTTGAGGCCGCAGGTCAAGACGATGCGCTTGAGCTCCTTCGTCTGCCCGGATTTGGTGAGAGCCCCTAGGAAGTTCGAGAGCATGGATCCATTGATGCGGGCGGCTTCAGCTTCGTCCGGATCCGCTAAGTATGCACAGAAGAAGATGTGGGTAACGGGCGGGATGTGCGAGAGAGATTTGCTCATCTCATCGGCCGACGTCTGGAGATCTAGAGTAGCATGCTTCACTTTTGGATGCGGAGTGGACTTCTGCGATCGAGAAAGCGTGTAGACCTCAGCGAAGTCTGGGGAGTTGGTCAGGGCGCCGACCACGGCCGTGCCCGTAATACCTTTATCGGGTTAGATTAGTAACAATCATTATGAAACGCTCTTTCGCGAAGTTGCTAAGGCCATATGGAGGTGGCTATCTTAACTCACCAGTAGCTCCTGTTACTATTGCTGTAGGCATCTTGTCCGTATGGGATTTAATGACTTGGGTGTACGGCCGCAGCGAGTTCAGTTATTGTTAGATGGGAATAATTCACTCTACCGTCGTTGGAGAACGAGCTAGTAACCAGTATATAGTGGCTCTGGGTTTATATAACCGTGGAATAAAGCAGGTGGGTGTCGGATAAATTGCAACCCTACCTTAAGTGGCATTCAGCACCATTCTAACAGGTATTTCGTACACGGTATTAAGGGCCTGGTATTTTGGTAAATCTTCAAATAAAAAATTTGAAAAAATTAAAATACGTAATTTGAAAGCCGTTATTTATATTACAAAAAAATTAAAACGTTATAACTATAATACGCATTAAGGAATTGTAAATATTATGAAGGCTTTAAATGGTGATGATAATGATTATGGTGGTTGCTAGGGGTTAAAGAGGTTGTGGTAGGCTTGGCGTTGCAATTTGTCTGCCACCCGCATGTAAAGGTTGCTTCCATGAGCTCAGAATGATACGGGGTGGGCGCGTTGTCGGTAAGTATGACGTAGAGGATCGTGATTTGCGGGGAATCGCACCAAACCCGACTATAGTGGAATCTATTATAGGCGGGCTTCACTCACATTGTCTATTTAAGGGTTGCGGTAGTTCCAATTTACTTCATCTCGGCCATGCGTGAGGATGAATAGGTACCAGAGATGATGCCTTTCCGCCATATAGCCCCTCGCCTGACATGTAAGTAACGAATTACGTAAGGCGGCGAGTAGAATGACGGAGTTATGTTGTACCCCACAACGATGGTCGAGATGAAGATAGAGTCCGCGATATTGAGATAGAATTGAGTGGTTATGCTTCGCAGTTATTCAGGAAGTTCTATCTTTACGGTTTACAGAACGTTGAGTGGATTACACGCAACGTCGGTCGACGTGGCTCGAGATGCTTCCACATGAGATTCGTGGTCTGCAATTTAAAAGAAAATCCTACACGGAGAGACTGCAAAGGACAACATGGTGTGACTACCCTGCAGTCAAGAGGTCTTAACGAGTTTGTAAAGCGTAAATATATGTAGGTAACTCAACATATGGATGGAGGATTGCTGAGATCCAAGAATAGGAGAAGTGGGTCTAGATGGCTCCAGCAGTCCGGTAAGGTGGCTCGGGAGCGACCTCTCGGCTCGTCCCTAATTCAACATCCAAGCTCCCGGGGGCCCGAAGAGGCTATGACAAAGAAGGCTTGGCAATAGAACAAGGACGCTTCGCGTTCTTTGTCTGGCGAGTGCATGGCAAAAGCACTTGTTGAGCTAACCGCTACTCCCTCGCGCTAGCTCCTCTTTCCAGCAACTTTGATGAATACAGTGTTCCTTGAGCGCACTTTCCCTAGAATTCCGGAGTGGTACGTGTCTGAGCGAAATAACCTGACACCTCCGTCTACACACGTAGAGCTGTGCACAGATCTCGGTATCTTCCTTTGACCCCAACAACCGGCAGTCTCACAGCCAGGAAAGCTATACTAAATGGATAAGCACCGAGAATTCATGATAAACCAGGGCATGGCCCAGGCATTAACGGTATGACTTGTGCGACTTGATTCCTCGCCTCATCTTTGAAGAGTATAAGTCACTCATGCGCCTCTCCTCATAGGGCTTGGGCATACTCCTTGGCGCGGGGCGACTTTCTAACGCAACCCATGGCGAGATCCTGGCCCTCCTCAATGCTGACCAGGGATGCCCTGTATATGAGAGTGGGGGAGAAAAGCTTATATCGCAGCCCATCACTACTCACCTTGTAGCGAGGGCAGAAACTGCTACCGCGACGAGGCCTGACGGCATAGGAAGCGAATTGGCGTGAGTAATCCACGCCTTGGCCCCCCCGATGTGAACTCGTTAAAGTTTGGCCGGCAGGGATTCATATGAGCCTGCTGAGTCCTCGATTCCCGCCTCTCGCAAGTTATCGGCGGGCTCTCCGTGCAGTCCACGCCGCTTCGCTCCAGTTGCTGCTAGCGATGGGCAGCCAAGCGGTCAGGTTAAGATCATCTGCCCTTGGTGGTCCACTCCGGGCTACCAGTGCCGTGAGCACGACAAGGGGGCGTGCGTGTGGGCCCACGAAGAGATTCAGGATGGACTCAAAGATCCTCTAATCTGCTCTTTTTGGGCTGACGGATCTCGCTGCGCGGTATGTGGCACACTCTTTAAATTTACATGCGAATTCCTGGTTAAGAACCTTCAAGACTAATCTGCCAGGAATGAAGAAAATGCCCGCGGACTGCAGATTTGCACATTATCTGGCCCAGCATCGGCAGGTCGCACCTCTCCCTGGGAAGAAAAATAAGAAAACCAAGAAATCGATGAATGGGACAGATGTCTTGATCCCAATTGCATAAGCTTCTCACCACAATCGAACTTGTCATCCTTACTAGTGGGGGAAGGGGGAGAGGGGTTGGCGCCGATAACACCGGATCCGAATTTCAAAAAGAAAAAGGAGGGGGGTTTTTCTCTTCACAAGGTAAGGTCTATAATGGGAATAAACGGCGATAATCCCGAATTACCAAATAAAAGAAAGGGAAATTCAAATGAACATGGAGTTAAATTATGATGACTGGTTGCACCGGAACAGCTTAGACTAGGCCGCGTTTCCGGAGAACCTCACACGCATGTTCTCTCTGCCCTATAACAGTATTTCGTTCGTACACTAGCATTTACCAATGATGTAGACACCTGTAAGCCATTTCGATCTCCTCTTTTCTAGTGTGGGAGATCGATCCTGTAATGGGGACGGCTATTAGTGCTGCAACCACGACTTGGAGGCAGACAAACCGTCTCAGAAGTACATATATCTTATCAGAATCGGATACGGGGTATAATTCCTAACCTCCGTCTGGATCCATATTCTACAAAAAAGTCGTTAGGTAGCTGTGTTTGGGTCATAGTGTGGCGGTTTGCTGTGTACATGTGTTAAGTCGGAACCCCCCTTCACGCCCCACCCCCCCAACGCGCCACCATTTTCCCATACAAATCGCCGAAATCGCAATATTTTCAAAATATTATTATAAATCCAATAAAAATGATAAAAATAAAGGGGTTTCGAATTTATTTAAACGTTTAATAATTAGATTTTTTTTAAAATTATTTATAGACTATGTAATAACTGGGTTATTTAATAACGTATTAACAAAATAGAAAGTTCGATTTTATATGCTTTTTTAATATAAAATAAAATTTACAATCTTTTACCTTTTATTAATTAAATTATTAATAAAATTTATTAACATTAATTCAGGCTTTATTTTATTTAATTAATTATTAATGAAAAGGGAAATTTAGAATAATATTTTTAAGTTAAAATTCGAAATAGTAATATAATATTAAATATTATTATAACGGAAAACGATATTAACGTAAATAATTTAAAAATTTATAATCTATTTATAAACGCGTATATTATATTTTAAATTTATATTTTTATCTAATTTTTTTAACACAGTCATTTAAAGTTTTATCCTTTATTACATTTGTTAACATTTTATTATTACGACCTAACGAAGG
Source organism: Monosporascus sp. CRB-8-3 (assembly GCA_004155055.1). Taxonomy (NCBI): domain Eukaryota; kingdom Fungi; phylum Ascomycota; class Sordariomycetes; order Xylariales; genus Monosporascus; species Monosporascus sp. CRB-8-3. Next base: position 27,170 of record QJNZ01000119.1, on the reverse strand, counting down.
GGAGGTCTCGGAAACGGTCCCAGTAAAGCCGAAACAGGACCTAAGTAAATCAAGTTACGTAATCGGAAATACTTAGTAAACATAAAGCTAAATACCGATAAGCATAACAAAATACCCCTTATTATTACTTAATAACGATTAAACTAAATAATAATAAACCGTAATAATTCAGGAAAAATATATACGCTTTTTAATTCTATAATTTAAACAATATTAATTTGTAATATAACTTAATTACCTAAAACGTCCTTAATATTACCAAACGTAACTAAATTATTTTTATTACTTAAATTCCCGCAATATAACTATTAACATAAACCGTATAACTTAATTTAATAATTAATTAACTAACCTAACCGTTATACGTTATAAACTTTTATTTAATAATATTATTAAACTTTAAACAATACCTCGAATTATCGAAATAATCCTTAATATTAAAAAAACCTTTTAAATTAAAAAACCTATTATCACTTAATAATTCTAGAATAAATTTAAAAAATTAAAAACTAAAGTTTAACGATTTAAAAAACAAACTAAAAAAAACCTTAGTACCTCGAAAATTAAAGTTAAAAAACTTTAACTTTATAATAAAAAAAAACAATACTTAAAATTTCCTTATCTAAGTACGAATATATTTTCGGTTTTTAACTCTTAACAACCCGGAAAATTAAATTTTCGCCATTTTAGTATTCCTTACTAGAAACGTATTCGACTAATTTAAACCTACTATAAAGGATTACTTAAAACACGCGGAAAATAACCAGAAAAAATTTACTAAAGAACTTTTTGCCAATTATATCAACTTTAAAAAAAAGTTAAAGGATAATTTTAACAACCTTAATAAGGAACGTATTACCGTATAAAAATTTTTATAACTATAACAAAAAAAACTAGCATCCAAATATACGGTAAAATTCCGGAACTTAATAACTAAAACAGGATAAATAAATAACGAAAACAACACCTTAATCGACATATTTTATAAAGGCCTAAAAAACAACGATAAAAATAAAATTATTAAATTCAAACAACCGATTACTTTAAGCAAATATATTACCAAGGCGATAAAAATTAACAATCGACAATTCGAAAAATAATAAAAAAAAGAAAAAAAAAAAAAGCCAATACGCTTTATAACCTAAATTTAATAAGCCCAATAAAAAAACGGACAAACCGTATCTTCCACCTTTTACGGAACTCAACCAGGCCCTATAAAAATCGGAATAATCTAATAACGAAATTAACCACAAATCAAATATTATAACTATAACAAAATAAAACACAAAACCTTTCGATATAAGGCCTTCAAAAAACCTCGACAAAACAACTAAGTCCTTATCCCTAAACAATAATAATAACCTAATAAAAAAAAGAATAAAAAATCAATTAACATAATCCGGCCTAAAACCAACCGTTAATTACAATACACGGTAACGTAATAGCACAAAAATTACCCCCCCAAAAAAAAACTACATTAAAAAAAACTGCTCGCATAATCTTAACAAAAAAAACAACGACAAAAAAAAAAAAAAAAAAAAAATTGACAAACAATGCAAAAATAGTTACAAAACTACTAAAAATAAAAAAAACTATACCTCGAAACGTCAGGAAGCTCTTAACGACAAAGAAACAAATATAAAATAAAAATATAGCTAAAATAACATTATAAATAAAATAAAACCTTATATCCAGAAAAAGTAAAAAAATATACTAAAATCCATACTATCTATTATAACAAACCTAAATATTAATTCTACCATAAATAAAAAAAAGCAATTTATTAATATATAACCTAAATATACCAAAAAAAATTTAATTTTAAAAAACTAAAAAAATCAACAAAAAAAATTAACAATAATACCGATATTTACGATCATTTATAAATTAAAATAAAATCGATCAAAAGGTAGCATTATGAAGCTAACCACCTAAAAAGTTGTATTTATAAGGAAACCTTTTTTATTACTTCGGATAATACAACTACTAAACAAAAAAAAAACTAATCTAAAGAACGGTAAAAAAACACTGCTAAAAAGCCATTACCACCCTAGGCATTTAACTAACCTTTACTACAGACCCTAAAAACCGATAGATAATTAAAAAAAAAAAAAAATCAAAAGTTTTGCCAAAAAAAACCAATAAAACTCGGAAAATAAGGCCTAATAAAAAAAACGACAGTTTATAATTAACGTTACCAAATAAAAAAACTATTAAAACTTTTACTAGGTATACAGAAAAACTTACAAAACAAACCTATAAACAACAAAAAATACAACGACAAATCGAATAACTTTAAGAACAAATAACTTACCTAAGATAACAAATTAAAAAACTCCAGCAACAAAATACGGAACGTACAGCAGAAATTAAAAACCTATTGTAGGTCCCAAAATCAAAACGCCTTTTAAAATAAAGCCATAGAAAAACGTAAAAAAAGGTATAAAACCACCACATTTCAAAAAAACTTTAACGTAATAATCGAAACCACAGATAACAACGCTATTACAATATAAATACGGATTAAGAAAAACTAATACACCGTAATAATGGACTACGAAACGATAACTACTAACTATATCAACCCGGAAGTAATAAATCAATTAAAATTACCATAAAAAAATCACCCTTATAAGGCCGTAAATACCGAAAATCAAAACTTCGCTTACGATAATAAATAAATCAAACGCAAAATTAATTACCTTAAAACCTTTATCGAAAAAAAAAAACAAATTATTAATTTCGATATTATTTTATTAACAAAATACGACATAATTTTTAATTTACCATAATTACGCCAGTATAACCCCTTAATCGATTAAAAAACTAATTAAATAAACTTTCGCTTATTTTTTAATACGAAAAAAAAAATTTAAAATCTTAACATTCGATCGACGAGAACGATAAATGCAGGCATAAGGACACGATAAAAACCTTACTACCTAAAGCAATAAAACATATTTAAAATAAAAGGCATAACAGAAAAATACGGCATGTTATTATAAATATCAAAATACGATTTCGGTAAATAAACGACGACCTACAAACACAACCCGGAAAATTACCAAAATAAATAATAAAAATATTATTATAATACCATAAATATAAAAAGCTTTTTCGGGAAAAGTTCGATACGAAATTATTACAACATAACGAATAAAATCATAAAATAATTCTTAAAAACGGTAAAATAACTACTTTTTATCTTATTTATAATCTAAACGAAATAAAATTATAGGTTTTTTATAATTATTTAAAAAACAAATTACGAAAAAAATACATATAACGTTTTAAATTATTAACAAAATACCTAATATTCTTCGTTTTACGAAAAAACAAGAAATTATAACTTATTATTAATTACCGATAACTTAACGACATTACCGTTAAAGATAAAATATTATTACTTTTAATTATTAAAATTAAAAATTAATTACAAAACGCTAAATAATTTACGGCCTTAAACTTACGAAAAAAATATAACCAAATTCGAATTAAACTAAAAAATAAATAAAAAATAACTTTTAAAACAAAATATAAATTATTCGAATATCTCGTTATATTTTTCGGACTTACAAACGTACTAGCAACCTTCCAATAAATAATCAATTATATATTCCGAAAATATCTTAATATCTTTATTATATATTACCTCGACGACATCCTTATCTATTTAAAAACAGAAAAAGAACATATAGAATACGTTTCTAAAATTCTATAAACTTTATAAAACGCCAATCTTTTAATTAACGTAAAAAAAAAATACCTTTTACATTTAAAAAATTAAGTACTTAAAATATACTATCACTTTAAAATACGTTAAGATAAATCTTAAAAAAATTACCGTAATCCAGGATTAAAAAACACCTATTAATATTACCGAAATACAAACATTCCTTAAACTCGCCAATTATTACTAACGATTCATATAATATTTCAACAAAATCGCAATATTATTAACAAAACTTACTTAAAAAAACTAACGGTTTATATAGGCTCCAGTAATAAAAAAGGCCTTTTAATAACTTAAAAACGCTCTTACTAACAAACCCGTTCTAATAATATATAACCCAAATAAACTAATAAAACTTAAAACCGACGTTTTAAACTTTATTTTAAAAACAATAATTTACTAACAAAATAATAAAAAAAAGCTACATCTTATCGCCTTTTATTTCTACAAATTATACGGTACTAAATTAAATGACCCCATCTACGATAAAAAGTTCTTAACTATTATCAAAACTTTTAAAAAGTTCAAATATTACCTTAAGAAAAATTAATATTAAATAAAGGTATATACGGATTACAAAAACATCTCTTACTTCGCAACTACCAAAAAATTAATTAAACGATAACTACGTTACACAAAATACCTTTTAAAATTCGACTACATAATTATCTATTACAAAGAATTAAAAAATAATAAAACGGATACCCTTAACAAACGACCAGATCTGAAAAATCCTAAAATAAAAATATAACAAACCGTATTTAATTAAATGCCAAAAAAACACTTATAATAACAATATATCAATACTATCAAAATACCTACATTAAATATACATAAAAAAATACGACGATATTATAACAATCTACCCGAAAATCAAAAAATAAATAAAATCTATATACCAAAAAAACACCAAAAAAACCTGATACGAAAGATATACGAATATTAATTACACGGATACCCAAGGATTTACAAAACTTTAAAACGCTTACGATAAGCATATTATTTTCCTAAAATAAAATCAATTATATAAAAGGTTATATAACAATATAACACTTATATTAAAACAAAAACCAAACGATATAAACTATACGAAAAACTACAACTATTACCAATTATTAAACGATTATAAAATTTAATTATATTTAATTTTATTACGAAATTTCCTTTATCAAAAAACCTAATTACGAACATACGTTACGATAACATCTTTATAATCGTTAATCGATTTACAAAATTCTTTTATTTCTTACCCTATAATAAAAATATAAATACCGAACCAATAACATACATTTTTTTCCGATATATATACAACATATACGGATTACCAGCAAAAATCATTTCGAATAAAAATACAACTTTCATTTTAAAATTCTGGCAAAATTTAATAACATAACTTAATCTAAATTATAAATTATTAAACGCCTTCAAACTATAAATAAATAAACAAACGGAAAAAACTAACTAAATGCTAAAAACATACCTACGATATTACATTAATTATAAACAAAACAATTAAATTAAAAAATTACTTATTATATAACTTACTTATAATACCAACTACCATAATAACATTAAAACAACTCCAGTAATTATTAACTTTAACTTTACCCTAAAAATCTATAAGGAAATATAAAAAAAAAACTAATTAATATTAAAACAATCCTTACCTTAATATAACTTAAGCAACTACACCAAGAAATAAAAATAAAACTTTAATTTATACGTAACTAAATAAATAAATATTATAATTAAAAAAAATTAAAAAAATTAACCTTTTCGGAAAAAAAAATAATCTATCTAATTACCAAAAATATCAAAATCAAACGTCCAAACCAAAAACTCAATTTCAAATATATCGGCCCATATAAAATCGCTAAAAAAATCTCAGAAAACAACTATTAATTAAAATTACCACCCAAGGTCAAACTCCATCCAGTTTTTCATATCTCCTTATTTAAGTTAACAACAAATACCATCAAAATATATACGGTACAAGACGATATAAAAACAAAAAAAAAAAAACAAAAAATTTATACGAAATTAAAAAAATACTTAATATACGAAAAAAAAAGATTTACCCAATATTTAATCAAATAAAAAAATTACCTAAATTCCGAAAACACTTAAGAACCCGCTAAAAATCTTATTAACGCCTAGCACCTGTTAAAAAACTTTTATCAGTAATACCGGAACCGTTAAGGTTACAAACGCCTTAATCCACGCTATTTAAAAACAGCTAACTAATCGTCTTAAAAATAAATTAATTATTTAAACTAAAAACTTAAACAACGGCTAATACGTTCGCTACCTTTAATCGTTTTTACTTCTTTAATTTTTCCAAAAATTACAACTCCCGTTATACCATTTTTATACCTTTAAAATAAAAAAAAACTTTTTACTTATATAACTGGATTAATTACGCAATAACCTTATTTATTTCTTACTAATAACGTTTTATTTTTTCTTAATAACGTTTTTCCGCGAATATTTCCTTTTTTTCCAACCGTTAATTTTCCGTATAAATATTTTTCAAAAACGAAAAAAAAATACTATTTCCGTTACAAAAACAACCGCGCTAAACGCAAACCTTACATTTAAAAACATCCTCCATTATTTCGCATTTCCAATTTCTATTAAAATATAAAAAACAAAATATAACCTCTAAATTAAACTCGTCAAAAATTAAATTTTTTTTTTTTGCAACAAACGGTAAAAAAAAAAAGGTGATTTAAATAACTTAATAATATAACTGGACATATTAAAAATTAAAAAAAGAAAACTTACTCAAAAATCAATCTTAAAAATAAAATCCTAAAAAAAAAGAAATTATATCACGACCTAACAAAAAAAAAATCTCGGAAACGGTCCCAGTAAAACCAAAACAAAACCCAAATAAATTAAATTACGTAATCGGAAATACTTAGTAAGTACAAAGCTAAACACCGATAAACATAACAAAACACCCTTTATCACTGCTTAATAACGATTAAACTAAGCAATAATAAACCGTAATAATTTAAAAAAATATATACGTTCCTTAATTCCATAATCTAAACAGCATTAACTTACGATATAACTTAATTACTCAAAACGCCTTTAATATTACCAGACGTAACTAAATTATCTTTATTACTTAGATTCCCGCAATATAATTACTAACATAAACCGTACGACTTGGTTTAATAATTAGTTAACTAGCCTAGCCGTTATATTTGTATATTATAATATTAAGGAAATTTTTTAATACGTAACTGTTAATTTCTTAGCGTTAACATTTAAAATTTAATTTATAAATTATATATTATTTTTATTATTTTTTAATTTGTTTTATACAGGTCAGCTTTGATTTATATTTATTTTAGTTAATTAATTATAAATACGCGATTTTGTGGATTTATATGGGAAATGGTAGCGCGTTAGGAGGAGTGTAAAGCGTGGGGGGGTCCGACTTAGCCCAGCGCGCATTAATACTTCTTCGCCTCAGCTTCCTGGACCTGAGATTAACGGGCGGAGTTCTGCGCGTCTAAGTGTTATGCGAGACGGCAACCGGCATTGCAGCGTTACGTTGAATAAACACTTGGCCCGCTCTAGCACCCAATACCATGGTATTAGGTTCCGTCCCAGTCTGCAGCACAGAGCCCAGTTCTTACTTTTGGTGATTACACGTCGATGTCTTGAAAAAGCCACTTCACGCTTGTCCAAGCTAGATGGTTGGATCAAACACGGTTTTCAAGCGGATACAAGATGTCTCCTCGCTATTTTACTCCCATAGGTAAGGACTCTTAGAGGATTCTGGAGTCTAACTCAGCGGGCGATGATCTAAAGTCCATTAAAACAAATTGTTAGGTGTTTAATTACGTGTAAAAACCCAGTAGATGTAGAGAGAGCCATATGCAGACCTGGCCATAGCCTTCTTAAGTGCGTCACCTGGTCATCAGAAAGTCTAGATGGCTTCTAGTTACTCGAAGCTATAGGGATCCTTTATTATCATAATATAACAGAGATTTAGAGAGACTAAGTGATCTGGAGTATATTATACAGTCCCCCCCGGACACACGTGATCCTGGGTATCGGCGAAGCGCGTCATGAGCTTTGGATATAATATTTCAGTACCGACTTTCAAGCTCACTTCCTTCATAAACCGTTGAATCTGGGCCAATGACGTTAGCGACGTACGGTCCACCTTGATAACCAGACTATGGAACTATTCTCTCTTATCTTTCCTCTTCGCGATCAAACATATTTTGCAATGCCGTAATTGCAGAGAGCCTGCCTACACACCAAGCAGTGATTTGCGTGTATGAATTCCAAATTACAAACTGGGCCGTCTCACAGTTTGGCCCCAGTTGTCTCCTAGTCAACATTTGTATTACCTATCTATGTGCCCCGGTACGATAAACCTACACAATAAGCGGTATCTGCATTTGGGGGAAATGATCTTGAAAAAATGGACTTGAAATGGCCAATCATATAGCTTGAACTTTAGCTTTTACGGTGTATACTACCATTTAGGTTGGCGTTATTGCCGCTACCGCTTATTGTGTAGGTTTTATCGCATCCGGGCACATAAAACACCGCCTACAGATATCATTGCCACCACCTACAACCCCTGCTATGCACCGCTACGCCCCATATTTTCTAGATTGTACGCACCACAGAGAAAGGGATAATTAGCTTGATTTAAAACGGTTAAAAAAGGGGAAAATATAGTAGTAAATTAGGGTTTTATATAACTTATTAAAAGAAATTACGTAAATAATATTACTTAAAAAAATTAAAAATACTGTTGAATTTTTTAAATAAATAATAATTTAATAATAACAGAATTTAATATTATTTTATAACGTACTATATATATAAGCGAAAGATATATATAAGCGAGAGACTTTTTTCGCTATTTTAACTATTTATCTTTAATTGTCCATTTTTTAATATTAACGTTATGGAACGCTTTATAAAAAAAGCAAAAATAAATTTAGTTATTTAGGCTAAAAAACGAAACCCGAAAATTAATTATAAAAAGCTTAGTTTTATTTATAAAGTTTTATATTTTATTTTAATATACCGTTTTAACGGTAAATACGTCCGAGCCGATATTATTTTTCCTTTATAAAAATTAACGCCGACCGAAAAAAAATCGATTGTTGACCGAATCCTTAATTTAAATACGTGAATATTTTTTATCCGGTTTTAATATGTTAAAAATATAGTTAATATACTGCTAGCTTAACGCGTTACGGAATGCGTCGGAGTTAACTGGGCGTCGAACTTTATTAAACGGCAAAAAAAATTCTAAATGCGTTTAAATCGGAAAATCGATTATTAACGGATTTTATCCGAAAATTTAAAAATATTTCGTAAATAATTCGAATTTATTTGGGTTATAATTGCGAAATATAGTATTATAAAAAAGGATATTTACAACTTCGACGAGACTGGATTTTTAATAAGGTTTTTTATAATAACGGGCATGGTAATTACTAATACCGAAAAACGTAAAAAACTTAAATAAGTTTAATAAAGGAATAAAAAATAAATTATAATTATTTAAGTTATTAATTTTTAAAATTAAGTTATATTGTTATTTGTTATTATAATAAAAAAAATTATTTTAAATTTTAATACCGCGATAACTTATTATTAATAGCTGATTAAAAAATTGTATTAAATAATAATAATTAAATAACAAATAAATTAAATTTAAAATAAATTTAGCATTTTAATAAATATATTTAAATACGTATGAAAAATTCGAAACGTTTTTTTATTTTCGACGGTTACGAAAATTATTATTCGATAAAATTCGAAAAATACTGCGTTAATTATAATATTATTACGTTTTATATACTTACGTATTTTTCGTACCGGTTTTAACTTTTTAATATATTTTATTTTTTTATTTTAAAACGCGTTTATTTACGGTATATTAAAGATTTAATACGACGTTATTATATTTATATTGTTAAAAAAAATTTTCTTACCGGCTTTTATAACGCGTTTTAAATTGCTATAACGTCCGATAATATTAAATCTGGATTTGTAAAAGTTAACCTTATTTTATTCGATTTTAATAATGTCCTTTTCGAATTCGAAATTCCTTTAATTATATTTACGTTAATTATTTTCCCGTTAATTTCCGCCGGTTTTATTTTCCCGCCTACGAAAACCTTTAAAAATATCCGTAAAATAACAAAATAAAAACGTTATTTGCAAAGAAAAATTAAAAATTATTAAGGTAATTCGTTAACAAGGATATTTAAATCAGTTAATTTTATAACAAAAGGTTATATATTATTATTATATAAAGCCGTTTTTTTCCGGGAAAAAAACGTTTAATTACGTAAAACGAATTATATTTTAAATAAACGTTATAAAATTAAAAATAAACGTTTTTAAAAAAAAGGAACATTTATTATATAAAAAGGATAAGCTTTTTTCGCCTAAAAAGAAAAGGGTAATAAAAAAATGCAGCTAACAGTAATTAAGGGAGGTTGTTGTAAAAAAGTTAAAATGAAGGAACGGAAATATGGCGTTTACGGTAAGCCCGGACATAATACGTATACTTATAAAAAAGTTGTAAATATATCTAGTTAAAAAAAATCCGATTAATTTAAATTAATGCAATATATTGTTATTAAATTATTTGAATTTGTTATTACGGAGTACTAAAACGCGGCTCGCTTATATATGTTTCTCGCTTATATATATAGTACGTTATTAGTTTTATATTAATTTTAAATTATTATTATTATTTGGCCTAATAGCTTAGTGGTCGCGAGCCTGGGTGTCTTTTTCAATTGCAATAGGCTTGGGCACCCTGTTTCGGTTGGTCTTAAAAGACAGCTGGTTTAAATCCAGCTTAGGCCACCGTTTCTTTAGGTGACGCTAAACCTAAAGGAGTTAAATTATTAAAGCTTCGGCTCCGTTACTGTGTCGGCAACAACTAAAGTAATTGGTAGCTTTAGGAACTAATTAAATTAATCGTATACGTAATCGTATTTATTACCGTATTAGAAAACTCCTATTAATCGGGTTTTTTATTTGGCTTTTTAAGAGGTACGGTTTTTGGAGGTACTTTCCGGTTGCGTTTGTAAGAATTAATATGTATATATATAGTAGATGGATTAGCTACGCTAGATACCTAATGGTATATATTCTCATTATTATTATTTTTTTTAAAAATTAGTAATTTAATTATCGGTTTTAATTTTAAATTTTTTAAAATAAAATAATAATTTAATATATATAAGATTAATAATATTAAGTTATATAGTTATATATATATTATTAAATATAGTAGAATTAAAGTAAGAGGAATAATAAGAATATTTTAAAAACTAATTTAATACTTATCCTTCTTCCTTAAAAAAGGGAATAAGCAATTAACTATATAGCAGCTACCCCGTAAAAGGATAGTAGCGATAACGTAATAATGATATATCGGACGGTGAGCGTCATTTTAATAACACGTAAAACCCCTTGCAGTTTTTTAGCCCTTAATATATATATATATTATTACGACCTAACTACCCTGTCCCCGAAAACGGTCGGATCTACCTTAAGATTACGTAATTTAAATCTCTCCTAATAGTTAAAATCTAAATAAATCCATATAAATCCAATTCCATTAAATCTATAAAAATAACAAAATTTATTAAAAATCCATGTTTTTATAAAAAGGATATATACGCTTATTATTTCTATAATTTAAATAATATTAATTTATAATATAACTTAGTTATTTAAAATGCCCTTAATATTATTAAACGTAATTAAATTATTTTTATTATTTAAATCCCGTAATATTGTTACGACCTAACTAGTCTAGCCTCGAAAACGGTCGGGGTAAGTCGAGTTACGTAATTAAATTATTTTTATTACTTAAATTCCGTAATACGATTATTAATATAAACCGTACGATTTAATTTAATAATTAGTTAACTAACTTAATTATTATACGTTATAAAGTTTTATTTAATACTATTATTAAATTTTAAGTAATACCCCGAATTATTAAATTAACTCTTAATACCGAAGAAACCGGTATTTAACAGCTTTAAAATAAATTTAAGAAACTAAAGGCTAAGGTTTAATAACTTAAGAAACAAGTTAAAAAGAACCTTGGTACCTTAAAAATCAAGGTTAAAAAATTTTAACTTTACGATAAAAAGATTAATATCCAAAGTTTTCTTACCCAGGTACGAATATATTTCCGATTTTTAACCCTTAATAACTCGGAAAATTAAATCCTTATAATCATAGCATTTCTTATAAAAAACGTATTCGACTGGTTTAAACCAATTATAAGGGATTATTTAAAGTACATAAAATATAACATGGAGATATTTATTAAAAAGCTTTTTATTAATTACGCCAATTTTTTTAAGAAAAATTAAAAGTTAACTTCGATAACCCTAATAAAGAACGCATAGTTATATAAAAGATTTTACAATATAATAAAAAAAAACAAATATCTAAATACGCGGTAAAATTCCGGAATCTAATAACTAAAACAAAATAAGTAAATAATAAATATAACACCTTAATTAATGTATTTTATGAAGGCTTAAAAAATAACGTTAAAAATAAAATTATGAAATCCGAATAACTAATTACTTTAAACAAATATATTACCGAAATAATAAAAATTAACAATCGACAATTCGAAAAACGATAAGAAAAGAAAGGTTAATACGTTTTACGATCTAAATTTAACAAATTTAAAAAAATGGACGTATTATATTTTCGATTTTTTACGGGACTTAACTTAGTTTAATAGAGATTAAAGCAGTCCGATAATAGGAGTAAGTTTTAATTAAATATTATAACTGTAATGAAATAAAATATAAAGCTTTTTAATATAAAATATTAAAGAAACTTTAATAAAACAATTAGGTTTTTATATCCGAAAATAATAACTAAATAATAAAGAAGATAATAAAAAACCGATTAATATAATCCGAATCCGAAATAATTATTACTTAACAAAAAAAACCCGGTAAAAATTGAAATGATTAAAATATTTTTATAAATATCGATTCTCCCTAGAGGAGACGTAACCGTGGAACTAAATTAAACAAATGGATAGATTGTGCTATCGGTTATTAAGCTTTATTAAGCCTTAACCTTTTTATAGGCGTTTTACTTTAAGGTAATTTTAAACTACCTTATTATGCCCCTATTAACGACTATTCTTAACCGAATTCTAGACGGTTTTTGTAATCCGGAATAACCGGATAAATTATAGTTCGTAATTTTTTTTGTATTAAGTTAAAAGTTAAATTTCGAAATTTTTAAACCTTTTGCCGTTTACATTTAGCTTTTTTAGCAGTTTTTATATATAATCGATATTTTTTATTATAAAGTCGTTTAATTTTTAATTATTTTTATTTATATAAATTAAATTATATCCGAAAATTAAATGTAAAATCCAATTTTTTTAAAAAAGATTTATTAAATCGACGGAGGTGTCGATATTTTTAATTCGTTCTAAAGCTTTATTAAGCTTAGGAACTTTAAAAAAAACGTTTTCCGTAAAAGTTTTACAGTTACGAAATACCGGTATCTTATAATAAGAATTGCCCGGTATATTTTGGCTATTTTAATTAATAAAAATTCGAAAAGGTATTATAAGATTAATTAAGGTTAAAAATAACTGGTTTGGAGTTCTTAACCCTTTTTCCTAGCTAATATCTAATATTTTTAATCGTGAGATTAGCAAAGAGTTATAAAGTAACTATCTTATACAGACTTAAGGTTTATTGTAAAAAGCTTAATATTTTCTAAGTTATTATCTGCATTCCAGAAGATTTCCCTTACCTAACTAGCTAAAAGGTATAAGGTTTATCAAGGTAGAAATTTATCGGTATTACGCGATCGGGTTCGGGATAAGGTTTTTCGTAACCGAAACGTACAATTTATTATTATCGTAAAAACTATTAATAATTACCATATTTAAAAATATTAAGTAAAATATTTATCGTATTAATTATTAATATAATTATTTCGTATCTTTAACTTAGCCTAGATAATACGGCTTAAAACTAACGACCTTATACAAATAACGATTAATTAATAATAAAAGTTAATTTAACCGTTAGAATAAATTTAACAAAAACTATTAAAATAGTTGGAAAATTCTTAAAAATAGGACGAAAATCTCTATTTAAGGGAAATAAGAAAATATACGAAAAAGTTTATGCGGTTTATTGCAAAAAACCTAAATACCAGTTTTATTAAAAATGAAAAAAAGTAATTTACTAACGTATAATTCGGATATATTAAAAAGGGATTAATAAAAACGAGTAATAGTAGTACCGATATGTACAGTTATTCGTAGAAAAAAAAGAGGTCGACTAGTAAGTAATATTATAAAGTTAGTTATTTAGGGAGTTATATTTATAAAGAAACCTTTTCTGTTATTTCGGATTGTACGATTATTAAATAAAAAAAAAATAATTAAAAAAACCGTGGAAAAATACTGTTAACAAGCTATTACCAATCTAAACGTCCAACTAACCTTTATTATAAACCCGAAAAATAAGTAAGTAATTAAAAAAAATTAAAAGTTTTATTAAAAAAGGTTGGTAAAAATTAAAAAATAAGGCTTAATAGGAAAAAAACGATAGTTCGTAATTAATATTATTAAATAAAGGAATAATTAAAACTTTTATTAATTAAGCGAAAAGATTTACAAAATAAGCTTACGAATAATAAAATATACGACAACGGATTAAATAATTTTAGGAATAAGTAAGCCGCTTAAGATAATAAATCAAAAAACTCTAATAATAAAACGCGGAACGCGCGGTAAAAATCGAAAACTTACTATAAATTCCAAAAACAGAACGTTTTTTAAAATAAAGCCATAAAAAAACGTAAGAAAAAAAATAAAACAATTATACTTTAAAAAAACTTTAAACGTAATAATCGGAATTACGGGCGATAATATTATTACCGTATAAATACGAATTAAAAAAAAATTAATATACCGTAATAATAAATTACGGAACGATGATTATCAACTATATTAATCCAAAGGTAATTAATTAATTAAGATTATTATTAAAAAACTTTTCCGTATAAAATCAAGAATACCGAAAGTTAAAAATTTACGTACGATAACAAATAAGTTAAACGCTAAATTAATTACCTTAAAACCTTTATTAAAAAAAAACAAACTATTAATTTTAATATTATTTTATTAACTAAATACGACATAAGCTTTAGAAAAATATATTTACGCTAATACAACCCTTTAATTAATTAAAAAAATAATTAAGTAAAAAAAAAAAATACTTTTTACATTTAAAAAATAAAGTACTTAAAATATATTATTACTTTAAGATATATTAAAATAAACCTTCAGAAAATTACTATAAATAAAAATTAAAAAATATTTATTAACGTTATTAAAATACAAACGTTCCTTGGATTCGTTAACTACTATCGACGATTCATACGATACTTTAGCAAAATCGTAATACTATTAACAAAATTTATTAAGAAAAATTAACGATTTATATAAACCCTAATTACAAAAAGAACTTTTTAATAATTTAAAAACGTTTTTAATAATAAACTCGTTTTAATAATGTATAACCTAAATAAACTAATGGAATTTAGAATTAACGCTTTAAACTTTACTTTAAAAACTGTAATTTACTAATAAAACGGAAAAAAATTATACGTTATTGCCTTTTATTTTTACAAGTTATATAATACTAAATTAAATTACTTTATCTACGATAAGGAATTTTTAACTATTATTAAAGCCTTTAAAAATTCAAATATTATTGTAAAGGAAATAAAGATTAGGTAAAAGTGTGTATAAACTATAAAAATATATTTTACTTTACGATTACCAAAAAACTAATCGGATGATAATTATATTATATAAAATACCTTTTAAAATCCGATTATATTATTATCTATCGTAAAAAATCGGAAAATAATAAAACAGATATTTATAATAAACGACCAAACTTAAAAAAACTTAAAATAAAAAATATAACCGATTATTTTCGATTAAATATTAAAAAATACCTATAATAAAAACATATCAACATTATTAAAGTATCTATATTAAATCTACATTAAAGAAATATAGGGATATTATAATAATTTACTTAAAAAATAAAAAATAAACAAAATCTACGTATTAAAAAAATATTAAAAGAATTTAATACGAAAAATATATAAATATTAATTATACGGATATTTAAAGATTTATACAAAGTCGTTAGGTTTAAGCCGTATTATCCAGGCTAAGCTAAAAACATAAAGTAATTATATTAATAATTAATACGATAAATACTTTACCTAATATTTTCGAATACGGTAATTATTAATAGTTTTTACGATAACGATAGATTATATTTCGGTTGCGAAAAGCCTTATCCCGAAGCCGATTACGTAATACCGATAAGCTTTAACCTTAATAAACCTTATACCTTTTAGCTAGTTTAGTAAAAGGAATTTTAAATAATAACTTAAAAAATATTAAGCTTTTTGCGGTAAACCTTAAGTCCGTATAAAATAGTTACTTTACGACCCTTCGTTAATCTTACGATTTTTTTAATTTCGATTAATTTTAAGGTTTTTTAAACCCTTATTAATTAAAATAACCAAAATATACCGGCTAAGTCCGAATATAAAGTCCCAGTACTTCGTATCTCCGGAATCTTAACGGAAACGGTTTTAATTAAATTACCCGACTTAAATAAAATAATCGGCTAAATAAAATATATCGATATTTCCGTCGATATTAACAACTTATCCGAAAAAAATCGGGTTTTATTTTTAATTTTCGAATATAATTTAATTTAAAACGGCAAAAATAATCGGTTTTTACGTAAATTTATATTAAAAAATATCCGGTTTATAAAAAAATTGCTGGCAAAACTAAAAGATAGCAATAACGGGCTTAAGAACGTCGAAGTTTAACTTTTAAATCGATATAAACTGGAAAATTATAAACGATAATTTATCCGGCTGTTCCGGATTATAAAAACCGTCCAGAATTCCGTTAAGAATGGTCGTCGATAGGGGCTGTAAGGTTGGGGTTTAATAAAGCTTAGCAACCGATAACATAATCTATCCATTTATTTAATTTGGTTCCACGGTTACGTCTCCTCTAGGGAGAATCTAAAGATTTATAAAACCTTAAAACGTTTATAACGGATATATTATTTTCCTAAAATAAAATTAACATTATAAAAAGTTATATACTACTTTAATATCTATACTAAAATAAGGGTTAAACGACATAAACTATGCGGAAAACTATAACTATTATTAATTATTAAATAATTATAAAATTTAATTATATTTAATTTTATTACAAAACTTCCTTTATTAAAAAACCCAGTTACGGGCATATATTACGACAATATTTTTATAATTATTAATCGATTTATAAAATTCTTTTATTTCTTACCTTATAACGAAAATATAAATACCGAACAAATAACATATATTTTTTTATATATATCTTTAATATATACGGATTATTATCAAAAATGATATAAAATAAAAATATAACCTTTATTTCGAAATTCTAGTAAAATTTAATAATCCAATTCGGTTTATACTATAAGCTATTAAGCTTTTTTAAATTAGAAATAAATAAAAAACGGAAAAAACTAATCAAATTTTAAAAATATATTTAGGGTATTATATTAACTATAAATAAAATAACTAAGTTAAAAAATTACCCGTTACGTAATTAACTTATAATACCAGTTATTATAACAATATTAAGATAACTTTAACACTTATTAATTTTAGTTTTATTTTAAAAGTTTATAAGGAAATTCGAAAAAAAAAAACTAATTAACGCTAAAGTAATTTTTATTTCAAATGAACTTAAATAATTATACCAAGAAATAAAAATAAAACTTTAATTCACATATAAATAAATAATCTCCTTAAAGGAGACGTAATCGTAGAACCAAATTAAACAAATAGATAAATTATGCTATCGGTTACTAAGTTTTACCAAACCCTAACTTTCTTATAAATTGCCCAGTTATGCCCCTATTAACGACCATTCTTAACGGAATTCTGGACGGTTTTCGTAATTCGGAACAGCCGGATAAATTATTATTTGTAATTTTCCTTATATCGATTGAAAAATTGAACTTCGACGTTTTTAAGCCCGTTATCGCCTTTTTTTAATTTTGCTAATAATTTTTTATAAGCCGGATATTTTTTATTATAAATTTACGTAAAAATCGTTTATTTTTATCGTTTTACATTAAATTATATCGAAAATTAAAAATAAAACCTAATATTTTTCAGAAAAGTTATTAATATCGACAAAAATATTAATATATTTTATTCGGCCGATTATTTTATTTAAATCAGGTAACTTAATTAAAACCGTTTTTGTTAAGTTTTCGGAAATACGGAATACTAGAACTTTATATTCGGATTTAGCCGGTATATTTTAGTTATTTTAATTAATAAGGATTTAAAAAGATGCCTTGAAATTAATCGAGATTAAAAAAGTCGTAAAACTGGCGAAAGGTCGCAAAGCAACCATTTTATACGGACTTAAAGTTTACCGCAAAAAACTTAATATTTTTTAACTTATTATTTAAAATTCCCCTTATTAAACTATAAAGCCAGAAAATATAAGATTTATTAAGGTCGAAACTTATCGGTATTACGTAATAATTAGCTTCGGAATAAAGCTTTTCGCAACTAAGGTATAATTTATTATTACAATAAAAACTATTAATAATTACCGTATTCGAAAATATTAGGTAAAGTATTTATCGTATTAATTATTAGTATAATTACTTCGTATCTTTAGCTTAGCCTAGATAATACGGCTTAAACCTAACAACCTTGTATATAAATAAATAAATAAATATTATAACCAAAAAAGGTTAAAAAAATTAACTTTTTCGAAAGGGGAAATAGTTAATTTAGTTACAAAAAATATTAAAACTAAATAAACCAAAAACTCGATTTTAAATATATCGGCCTATATATAATTACCAAACAAATGTTAAAAAATAATTATGAATGAAAACTATTACTTAAAGTTAAACTTTATCTAGTTTTATCAGCAGTCACAGTAATCAAATGCAGGAATCTAGCAAAGTGCGCATAGTTATTCTAGGAAAAACTAAAGAAATCTGGGGGCAATCGCCCTTACATACACGTTTAGCTATATAAAGGATAATTCCTGAATAAAGGTTATCCTAAGTAACATTTACAGCCTAGACGTACCAGCCGTAAGCACTTAAAAGCATTAATTGCTAATATACCCTTTTATATTAAATAACCTTATTTACGTAATTTCTTAAAATCAAATTTAAAACTTTAAAAAAATCTATTAAAAAGTTATCAAAATTTTTAATTTATATAAAATTTAAACCCTTATCTCCGTTATTTTTATTTAAAATAAAACTACGCAATTAACCGTTATATTAAAAAGCCGGCTTTTTTATTTTATTATTTTTTCGTAACCGTTCCGGAATACGGGGTTTACTTTTTCCGAAATATTTCGAATTAAACTGGGCGTTAATATAGGAAAACGCTTTATATATACCAACTTATTACGTTAAAAGTTTTATAACTTTAAAAATCGGTTTTATTTTTTAACAGTAATACTAGTAAATAATTAAAATTATTACTTTTTAAATTCCTTTTTATAAAAAACTATTAAATAAAATTTTTTTCCGGTTAATTAAAAAATATTAATTAATTATAAATTATATATAAAATATTAACGTTTTTAAGTAAAAATTAACGTAAAAAATTATAAATACGTATAAATAAATAATTTTATAAAAAGTTAAAACCTTAAAATTAATAAATAAATGATTATTTTCGGGTAATTATAAAAAAAATACCGCAATTATCGTTTTTAATAACAAAAAATAGGTTTTAATAAGGAAACGTTTTTTTTTCCGTATAAAAGGAATTTAACAAAACCATTTTTTTAGTAATTACTTTAATTAAATCTTAAATATTTTCTAATTTTTCTTATATTTTCTTAAATCTTAAATTAATTATAAACTGCTTAAAATTTACCTTATTAAATAACTTTATAAATCCGTCGGCAAAATTATCTTTACTTTTTACATATTAAAAACTAATATTTCTTTTTCGGATTTCCTAACGTACGTAATAATATTTAATTTAAATATAACGCTTTTTTCGTATTATTTATATCTCCTTTATTTATTTAAACGTATTTATATTATCCTTTAAAATAAAAATAAAACTTTTAAATATAAACCTTAATTTTATCAAAAAATTTCTAATCCTAATTACCTTTATAACTATTATTCCTACTTTTACGTACTTTACTTCTGTAATATATTTAATAATAACATTTTATAACTTCGAAATTTATAAAATAAACGTTTTAATTATGAAAAATATACAGCTAATTATAAACTTTATTAACTTATAATTATTTATAAAATTTATATCTATTATTTCGAATAACCTTAAGTTATTATACTTATAATATAAATAATTTTTTCGTAATTTCCGGTACCGAAAAAACATATTTAATATATTATTTAAATATTTCAGTAATTTTTTAATATATTCCTAATATTTAAATAACAAATTACTTATAAATTTTACCTAAATTAACGTTATAAACGCTATATCTGGTTTATTAATATAACTCGAAAAGTTAAATTTCCTTACTAAACTTATATATTTAAACATTTCTTTTTTATTAGCTATACCGTTATATCTTATAACGTACTTTAAATAATCCTTAACGAATAATATAAACTTTTTTTTCATCTTATTTAAACCGATTAACTTTAATAATTTCTTAATATATTGTGATTAATTTAACTTAATATCTCTTATTAATAAAAAACGAATAATTCGTATATTTAAATACTAATCCGTATTACTTAAATCCTTAACTAAAACGTTCTTAATAATTTTCTTAACGATATTTTTAAAACATTATTTATTAAAACCGAAAAATAAGAAATTATTTATATATAAAACAATAACGTTTCCTATCTTAAGGTTATAATATATCGTATCATCCGAAATTAACGGACGGAAACCTTATTTCGTAAATATCTCTTTCATTTTTTTCTATTAAACAACTCCGGCCTATTTTAAACCGTATAATAAGTTTATTAATTTAATAACCCTCTTAAGGAAAAAACCATATATTTCCTTATTTTTTAAATATATATTAAAATACTTTTTTAATATTGGAAACTGTTTTATATAAATATTTTCCTTTAATTTACCGTTTAAATACGTAATAATAAAATTTATTTAAAATATATACCACCCTAGAAAAACGGTTAACGCCATTAAAATCCTTTAATATACTACTTTTACAGTACTTATTGCTATTTCGTTATAATTAATTCCTTTTCGTTATATAAATCCTTTTACGTAAATACGTATCTTATACTTCTTTAGCTCCCTTATAAACGTATATTTTTTTTAACACCTATTTAACATTAATAAAGTACTTTTAAATAACCTTGCTCAAAAGCGTAAACTTAAAAATTTTGCGTAAAAGGTTTTTTTGAATCTTTATAAAAATAACCTTAAGTTATATTTTTCGTTTTAAGTTTTTTATAATTTCCTTTAAGGTCGGGCCGTTATCTATAGTAATAAATAACCTATAAATATTAATATCTAATATATTAATTACTTATTTGTATTCGTAAATATTTTAGATAATTTAATCGGTATTTCCAAAATTACCAAAACGGTTTTTATCGTTATTTAACGTTAATAAGTTAAAATAAAAGGTATATAAACCACTTTCGCCTTTGCCTTTTTAGGTCAAAGTTAGCTTTAGCTTTTAAATTAACTTTAAGGCTTTATTTAAAGCTTTTAAAATATATAGCTTTAAAATAATTTTTTTCGGGTATCTTTTTTTGCGTTTAACCTGCTTAATTTCTTAATCCGTATCGTCCTTTAAAACGATATTATTATCCTTATTTTTCACTTTTACGCCCTGCTTTTAACGGTATTTTAAATACTTTTATATAGGTTATAAAAGTAATCGGATAATATTTTTAAAGCTAAGAAATTTACTTAGCTTTTCCAGGTTTTCGTAAATAATAATATGTAGTATTATAAGTAACTTACCGTTTTTTAATAATTATACCTTATAATTATATATTTTTTAATAACTTAAAAGTATTTTTTTTACTTTACGGGTTATTAATTTTTTTAATTTAATCCGATAATTTTTATTAATTAGGATTATATATTTGCTGCCGAAAATTCGGAAATAATTATTATTAAGATTGTATAATTTATTTAATTTGAATACGTTTTTAAAGTATTTAATTAATATTATATTTTTTACTATAAATTGGCTTATTCTGTTAATAATATACGTTATTATTTTTATTACGAAATCCTAAAAATATATAAAGATTTTTATTTACATAGAGGTTATACGTATTTTATTTTATAAAAACTATATTCTTCGATTTACAATTCCGTTTTAATATTAGTTATATACGTTAGAAATTATTAATTTGATACTTTTTGTAATATAGAAATTTTTAATTATTGTTATACCGAACTTCCTGTTACCGTTAAAGTATAGAATTTATACTTTTTTACGTTTATTTTTTTCGTTTAATAATAAAGTTTTTAAACGTTTTATAATTTGCGTAATATACGCGTATAAGCTTTATTAAACTTTATTTTTATTTTTAAATAAATAATATTTTTTATAATATAATAAATTATTTATAAAAAAACTAAAATAACTTTTATTCTTAATATTAATAAACTTAATTAACCTTATATTGCATTAAATAATTTTTTCTATATATTTCCCTTATTTCTAAAGGTTTATAAATAATATTTTCTGTATTTTCCCTTTATCGTATACCGTATAGGGAATATTCTTCATATCGTTAAAGTTTAAATTTATCCCCGTAAACTTCTTAATAATTTATATTAATTATTCGGTATTAAAATAACAGAAACGATAATATTAAAAAATAATTTTCTTTATGATTTCGTCCGTTAATAAAACCTTTCCGTCCTTAAAAACGTTCGAAAGTACGCGTTTTAAATTATTTATTAAGTTATTACCGTTTTTCTTACCGGATATCTTTTTTAATACGTATTTTTATTAATAGTTCTTATCGTTTATTAAATTCGGGGCCTTAATAATAAGCTCCGATTTTCCGTAAAGTTATAGGAAAAATCCTTTTCGAAAAATGTTAATCGTTAATAATTAAATCTTATTAAAATTTATTAAAACGTTATAATTTAAGTAATCTTTTTTTTTATAAAATATTTCCCCGGAAAATACCTTTAAAAAAAGTTATTAATATATAACGTATATTTAATTATAATTTCGTTTTTTTATTATTAAACCTTTTTAAAAGTTATTTAACGATATTAACAAAAATAATAATTACGGATTTTTTACCCGTTATAATTTAAATTCCCCTAAACTTAATATTTATTATAATGTTTTTTTCAAAATTATTAATATTATTCGTAATTTTAACGTTTGCTCTTAAATCTTAAAATAACTTATTTAAATTATTCCCGTAAAAGAAATAAACATATAAAAATATAACGTTTTTTATAATAGTTCCTTTAAAACGTTTACCTTCCTATAGCTTTAGGCGATTAATTACTTAAACTTTAATACATTTATTTATTAAAGTTTTTCGAGCTTTAAGGCATTTAATTACTGGAATTCCCTAAGTTACCTTTTAAATTATTTTATCGTATTACTGCATAAAATCCTCCAGTTATTATTTTTTAACGTAAACGTTAAACGTTTTTCCGTTTAATCGGTATAAATCCTTTAAGCCGTTAGGAATAAATTATTCTTTGTTCCTATTACCGTTATAAGCGTTACGAAAGTTATTACTTTAATTATTTTATTTATTATTACCTTAATGTTAACTATGTTTTCCTTTCTTTCCTTTACCGTTTTTCTCCTTTTACAGCTTAGGGCAATCCTTCGTTAAATATCCGTATTTTCTATAATTAAAACAAAATAACTTTCCGTTCTTATTTTATATGGACCTGTTATCTTAGAAGTTACTATTATTATTATTACCTTTTCCCTTACCTTTTTAGGTGTTATAGGACTTCCCGTTCTTTTTCTTATTAATACGGTTATGGAATTCGCTATTAAAGTTGTCGATTAACTGCTAAAAAGAATAACTGATTTACCTAAGTACTAATTAAATCGTTTTACATTAATTGCCAGCGTAATTTTTTATAATAATAAGGAATATAATAATTTATTCCTTTAATCCGAACTTTATATTATAGCTTTTAACCTTTCGTAACAGCTTTTAAAACTTTGTAATAAATTGTACGGGGTCTCCTTTATCGTATATAATCTTGCTAAGCTTTTTCTAAAGGGACCTTTATTTAGCCTTACTTATTATTACGTAAGTTTTCCTAAGAGTTCTTATTATTTTCGTTCCTTTTTTAATACTTATAATTAACTTTAATAACGCCCTTTTATACGTCTTAATAATAGCCTTCGCGAAATATAACTAATCAAACTATTTTAGTTTTATTTTATTTTTATAATTAATCTCCTTAAAAGTAAGTATTAAGGTATTATTCTAAAGCTTTTAATTAACCCAGCCTGCTAAGTGATTTTCCTTATTTAATAAAAAATCAAAACGTTTTTAACGTAACTTTATATTATTATTAAACTTTTTAAAATCCTTTTTTTTTTCCTTTAAACGTACGCCAAACTTGTTAAAATTATTTAAATTATTAAAGTTTAAAAAGCTACTAGGGGTACTAAGGGAACTATTACGACGGCTTTTTCGTTTTCGGGAACCTTTAAATAAATCTAAAAATAACTTATCTAAATTATCGGGGTCCTTATATACTATATTTTCTTTTTTACGTAACTTTTTTTCTTTGTTTTTTTCCCTTTTCGAGGGATTAAGCTTTTTAATAAACTACCTCCTTAATTACATTTCGCCTTTTTTTAAAAGGTTAATCTTTTTTATATCGCTCTCGACGGCGATAAAGGTTTTTTATAAGCCTTCCGTCCCTTAAATATTTTATAAAGCATTTTTGCAAATATTTACATTTCGTAAACTCCGTATTGCTTTTAATTGAAGTAATCTTTATTAAAATACGTTTTTAAATTAAAATATATCTAACAATTATTTTACGATATTATTTATTCGCTTTATTATATCGTTTTTTTTTATTAAAATTTTAAATCTTTAATTTTATTTTTAACCGATTTATATTTATATTTTCGTATTTTAACGTTTTTCTTAATTCCATTTAAATTAATACTTAAAAACATATAAAGCTTATTTAATTTTAATTAAGATTATTATTTTTATATAAAAGTTTTATATCGGTTTTTTAATTATCGTTACTAAAATAATATAACTTCTTTTATAAAAATCTCGAAAGCAAATTTTTTTTTTACCGTTACGTTTATTATAAGTTTTTATTTTCCCCCTTTATTATAAAATTTTTCGTTTTAAAAATCCTTTTAATCGAAAAGAAAAAAAAATAAATCGTTATTCGTATACTTTTTATCCCGTATAAAAACGAAGCCCTTATCGGATAAACTGCTTTATTCGATTATAAGGAGCTATTTTAAAATACGTTCTTACTACTTATTTGCTATTATTAACCGCTTGCTCTTTTTTAAATTAATTAAGTAACTTTTTTTTAAATCTCGTACCCTTTTTATTAACTTAACTTATAAATAATTATTCCGTTTAACGTATTACGGTTACCAATTAACCAAAAAATGTTACCATATCAGTAATTATAGTAATTAAATACAGAAATCTAGCAAAATACGTATAGTTATTCTAGGAAAAACTGAAAAAATCTAAGGGCGATCGCCTTTATATATACGTTTAGCTGTACAAAGGATAGTTCCTGGATAAAGGCTGTTTTAGACAGCATTTATAGCCTAGATGCACCAGCCGTAGGCATTTAAAAGCACCAATTGCCGACAAGTTTTTTATATTTCCTTATTTAAATCAATAACGGATACGATTAAGATTAATACCAGATACGAAAAAAAAATAGAAAAAGATATACCAGCTTATAAAGTTAAAAAAAATACTTAATATACGAAAGAAAAAGGATTTACTTAATACTTAATTCAATAAAAAAACTACCTAAACTTTAAATTTACTTAAAAACCTATTAAACTTTTTATTAACGCTTAACGCCTGTTAAAAAACTTTTATTAATAACGGAAAAACCAGCGATAAATACATTTTAATTTATATTATCTTAGGAAAACAGGCCTTAGTCGACGGCACTCCAGTTAATAACGTCGACCCTACCAAAAGCCTAAACAACTACCGCTAACTTTAACTTTCGACGGTTAAATTCGTCCTACTTATTTAAAAATTATAAAACGCAGTTAACAAATTTCGTACTTTAAGTTTAATATTATTAATATTATTTACGTATACTAGAAAAACAGGCCAAAAATTTAATAAAGGTTTATTTAACAGCAAGCTCCCTTTTTTTTAAAATAACGGGCCTCGGTAATATAACGGTTAACTAGTGCTACTAAAACCTTAATACTAGTACAGAAACGACCGCAACGGATATATTCCTTACAACGGAAAACCCCCGTTATTATCTAATAACTAAACCGTTTAAAAAAACTGAAAAAATACGATATTACTTTAATACCTTTTAAATTAATTAAATTAACCAAAAATATAACGTTACTTTGTTTTACGCGAACAACCCTTAATAATACAACCTAACATAATAAAATAAAAACTTATAGAGAAAAAAAATCCTTAAAGGGAAAATTCCTGGGAAAAAAAAGATCGTATTACGACCTAACTGGTCTGGCCTCGGAAACTGTCAAGGTACGTTAAATTACGTAACCAAATTACTAAATTACAAAAAGTAAACCAGTAAACCGTTAAAAAATATATACGCTTATTATTTTATAACTTAAAAGTACTAAATTATAATATAACTTAATTACCTAAGGTATTTTTAATATTACTAGACGTAATTAAATTACCTTTATTACTTAGATCCCGTAATATAACTGTTAATATAAACCGTATAACTTAGTTTAATAGTTAGTTAACTAGCTTAGCTGTTATAAATATAATTACTAATATAAACCGCAGAACTTAATTTAATAATTAATTAATTAACTTAATCGTTATACGTTATAAACTTTTATTTAATAATATTAATAAAACTTTAAGCAATTTTTAATTAATATTATATTTACTAATAAATAAGCCGAAAAATAACTTATTTACGAGATTTTTAAAAAGATTATAAGTTCCGATAATAAAAAGGAACGTCTCTATCTTTTAACAAATAAAATCCTAAAGAAACTTAACGCTATTACGAACTATATTACTTAACTTAAAAAGGAAAAAAATAACCTTACCGCTTTTTTCCAGGTTACGCATAAACGCTTTAAAAAGAAAAGCAAAAAAAA